>JAVJIF010034748.1:0-15998 GCA_038442645.1 Agave tequilana
ATGTCTGGTCCCAGTAACCTTCGATCTCCCACTTCTTCCCAACAAATGGGTGATCGACACCTCCTTCCATATAAAGCTTCGAAGGGTGGCATTCCTATAGTGGATTGGTAACTGTTGTTATATGCGAACTCCACTAATGATAGGTACTTCTCCCAATTGCCCCCAAAATCTAATGTACAAGCCCTCAGCATATCTTCTAAGATTTGAATAGTCCTTTCAGACTGCCCATCAGTTTGCGGGTGTGCTGCTGTGCTAAGGTGAAGCTTGGTCCCAGAGCTTTAGCTAAACTGATCCAGAATCTGGACTGGAATCGAGGGTCTCGGTCTGACACAATGGTTTCAGACACCCCATGAATTCTAATTATCTCTTGAAGATAGATTTGTGCTAACTTATCCATTGAGTAATCCAATCGGATGGGTAAGAAATGTGCGGACTTAGTGAGTCGATCGACTATCACCCAGATAGCATCATGTCCACGAGGTGACTTGGGAAGTCCCGACACAAAATCCATAGTAATATGATTCCATTTCCATTCCGGAACTTGGAGTGGCATTAGCAGTCCCGGGGGCTTCTTATGTTCCGCCTTAACTTGTTGACATATTAGACATTTCTGCACAAACCTTGCTATGTCATCCTTCATCCCTTCCCACCAAAAATTTGTTCGCAGATCTTGATACATTTTAGTTGCCCCAGGGTGAGCGGTGTAAGGAGTGCAATGGGCTTCCCTCATAATTTGTTCCTTGAGTTCAAAGTTGGAGGGTACACATACCCGGTTTCCCTTCTTTAGTAATCCTTTATCAATGACAAAATATTGTGTTTCACCTTTTAGCACTTTCTCGAAATTCTTAACTGTCTGCCCATCATTTTGTTGTGCCTGATGGATCTTATCATAAAGATCAAATTCCACTCTAACCTGGTTCATCTGGCTATCTCTATTGATGATCTCCTTTGGTTGAACCTCAATCTGCATCCTTTCTATCTCGTTTAATAAATTGGTCTGTTGAGTTAACAGTGAAGCTAAAGATCCTTCTGATTTGCGGCTAAGCACATCTGCTACCACATTGGCTTTCCCAGGGTGATAGTGAATATTCAGATCATAATCTTTCATCAGTTCCAACCATCTCCTTTGGCGCATATTCAATTCTTTTTGAGTAAATATATACTTCAGGCTCTTATGGTCTGTATATATATCACATGACACACCATATAAATAATGTCGCCAAATTTTTAGGGCAAATATAACTGCAGCCAGTTCCAAATCATGGGTGGGATAGTTCTTCTCATGGTTTTTAAGTTGCCTGGAGGCATAAGCAATTACTCTTCCATGTTGCATTAATACACAACCCAGTCCCGACTTTGATGCATCACTGTACATAACATATCCTTCAGTTCCAGAGGGCATGGCTAGGATTGGGGCCGAAGTTAGCTTATTCTTCAATTCTTGAAAACTATCCTCCTGACTTTCCCCCCAATGAAACTTGAGATTTTTCTTGGTCAATTGTGACAATGGTGCCGCAATCCTGGAAAATCCCTCCACGAACCTTCGATAATACCCAGCCAGTCCTAAGAAACTTCGTACTTCTGAGACATTGGCAGGTCTGGGCCAATTCTCAATTGCTTCTATTTTTGCTGGATCTACAGATATTCCTTCTTTAGTAATAATATATGACCAAGGAATCCAACTTTTTCTAGCCAGAACTCACACTTTTTGAATTTTGCATAAAGTTGCCTTTCCCTCAATAACTGCAAAACTATTCTCAAATGTTCTTCATGTTCTTCCGAGTTTCTTGAGTAGACTAGAATGTCATCAATGAATACCACCACAAATTTATCCAAATATGGCTGAAAGATTCTATTCATTAGATCCATAAATGCGGCTGGGGCATTGGTCAGTCCAAATGGCATTACCAGAAATTCATAATGTCCATATCTGGTTCTAAAGGCTGTTTTAGGGACATCCTCTGATTTGATTTTTAATTGGTGATATCCAGATCTTAAATCCATTTTGGAAAATACACTTGCACCTTGAAGCTGGTCAAAAAGATCATCTATCCTCGGAAGTGGGTATCTATTCTTGATGGTGACTTTATTCAACTCCCTGTAATCTATGCACAGTCTCATACTTCCATCCTTCTTCTTTACAAATAATACAGGAGCACCCCAGGGTGATACACTTGGCCGAATAAATCCCAGACCTAATAATTCTTCTAATTGTTCCTTTAATTCTTTCATCTCCGCTGGTGCCATTCTATAGGGAGCCTTAGATATAGGTCCTGTTCCAGGTAGAAGATCAATGGAGAATTCTACTTCCCTGTCCGGAGGTAAGCCTGGCAATTCTTCAGGAAACACATCAGGATATTCTCTTACAACATTTATGTCTTCTATTCTCACTTCCTCTTTCTCCTTAGCTAATATTGTTGCCAAAAATCCTTGACATCCATGTCGTAATAGTTTGGTGGCTTTTAAGGCTGAGATCACAGGAATGCTGACTTTATTCCTTGTCCTTCGAACACATATCCTGGGGTCCCTGGTATTTTGAAAATTATTTTCTTTTGATGGCAGTCTACATGTGCATGATGTGTTGATAACCAATCCATTCCTAGTATGATATCATATCCCATCTCTCCTAATTTGATCAAGTCTGCCTGTGTGTTCATTTCCCCTATGATAATTTCACACCCCTTATAATATACATCAGTAATCAAAGTTGTGCCTACAGGTGTGGATACCGCCAGTTGGAAGCTTAAGGGTTCGGGTATCTTATTAATTTTTGAGGCAAAAGATGAGGAAATAAACGAATGTGTGGCACCAGAATCAAATAATGCTCGAGCGATTACTCCAGATAGATAATAGTACCTTCCACCATTGAGTTAGACGCCCGGGCTTCTTGTTGGGTTAAAGCATTCATCCTTCCTTGAACCCTGGGCTGTTGTACTGAAGCCTGCGTCATGGTTGGTCGAATTGTGTTGCCAGACCGCCGAAAAGTTCCTGATGATCCATTTGTCGGGGCGATGCCTGCAGTCCGTCTGCCTGTCCCTCTAACAGCACCAGTAGGTCCTCGAAGTGTCGGACAATCCCTCCTCATGTGGCCCATCTGGCCGCATGCAAAACACTGTTTGTTTACCTGGCAGCTTCCTGTGTGATTACTGTTGCATCTAGGACACCACGTTCCTCTTGCGAAATTTTGACGCGGATAAGATGCATGTGGCGAGTTCTGAAAAGATCCTGCATTCCGGGGCCACGAGTCTGCCATCATTCTTGGAGTTGATGCGGACGAAGATCCAGTTCCTCCTCCGAACCTGAAGTTGGTGGATCCACTTCTTGGTGTACTGAGATATCGGAAGCGTTTGGCAGATGGAAACTCTCTGGTTCTTATATCCTGGTTTTCTTGCAGGTCCCTTTCAACTTCTAAAGCCTTCTCCACCGCCTGACTGTAAATCTGAAGTTGAAATGGAATTAATTGGCTCCTGATTTCCGGCCTCAAACCTCGTACAAATCTTTTTGTCCGGTCTTCCTCTTCAGACACCAACTTACCAGCATACCTTGATAGTTGGGTGAATTTGTTTTCATATTGATTCACCGTCAATAGATTTTGCTTTAATTCTTGGAATTCCATCGCAAGCTTGTCCCTCACTACTCCGGGTATATACTTCTCATTGAACTTTTTGATCAAGAATTTCCAAGAAATTTCTTCTCCTAGGGATTTGGCTCCTGTTTTAACCATTTCCCACCAATGTTCCGCCTCGCCCTGGAACATAAAAGAAGTAAATGATACCCTTTGATCCTCAGTGCATTCCATCACATCTAGTATTTTACAAATTTGACGAAGCCACTCTTCTGCTTGAATTGGGTCTGCTCCTCCTTTGTATGGCGGAGGGTTCAGTTTTTGAAATTGCTCTAGAGCCCTTCTTGGATTGTTTACAGTGGTTAGCTGCATTAACCAATCCGGCATCCGGTCTGGGGCTCTCCGATCCGTATTGAATCGATCCATTGAAATCTCCTGATGGGTCGGAGGATGAACACTCCCAACTGTACTGTGGGGTGGGGCGTTCTCCTCAGAATTTGTATTTGGCGGAGGAAAGTTTAGATCCATTACTACCTAGAAAATTTAACAAAACAAAATTCTTTGAGACACGAAGTTTCATATGCAAAATGCTACTACTATTATAACTTCAAAAAGATTTGTTTACAAGATTTACATGCAATGCTTATATTCATACAAAAAGTACAAGTACACAACTAAGATATGTCCTTTCTGCACATTTAATTACAAAATACAAACCCTTCCCAAAAAGTCCTAAACATGGAAGTCCCAAAATATTTATTCTCCCAAAATACTTCAAGGAGTAATGTTTGAGTCTGAAAAGCTTCTGTCCATACTATCCATGACTGAGGCTTCCCCTTTATTGACTCTTTCTTCTGGATCTTCTTCTGGATCCTCTTCCTCGGGGTCTTCTTCGGGGTCTTCTTCCTCGGGATCCTCTTCTTCTTCGGGATTCTCTTCTTCCTCGGGATCCTCTTCTTCCTCGGGATCCTCTTCTGGATTTTCTTCCATTATACTATCATCCCCGCATCTCCAGTTTTCATTATCGTCATAAAGATCCATGTCTTTAATCCAACTTGAATTCCACCAAATACCCCATAAAACATCCTTCCAGGGGACTCCACTTCATCATCAGTTGCGTCTTCCGGTCCTCGGTCCTTGACACATTTCTTACAACACTCTCAGCATCTTTGATGGTACTTTCCTTGTTGCATTCTGCTACTCTCGTCACCTTGGTACTACCTTTGGATCCACTAAAGATAGTCTTTGGATCCGTTTCGTCGGACTCATAGTCCCAGTCCATACTATTTGCGGTCCAACTCTGACTTTCTATCTCTGAGCCTTCTGAAGACAACTCGGGGGTGCTAGAATCTCCCATCTGAAAGGATAAGGTTTCATATTAGCTTATCTTCATTCCCAATCCTCAAAACATAATAGATCAATCACACATATCTATACAAATATATCAATAGAAAAATTATAATTATCTTACCATTCTCAGGTACCTTCTAGTTGAGTTACCCCTGATTTATCTGATATTTTACTTACTCTCCAGTCTCAGTGTCCCATACCACTGGAGATCCACACAATAGGCCCGCACCTCTCGTAGGATCCGTTCAAATTAGAGTATGCGGGTACTCGAATTGGAACGTAGGAGAACAGGAAATATCATATATTTCAGGGAACCCATACACTTAAATTTTTATGGTCTAATACTAATCTCCCTAGTTTTCCCACCAACACACATGTAAAGTGTGCATACAACCCTACAATTTGTCTATCCTTAGCCTAAAACCTTTGCTCTGATACCAACTGTAACGGTCCCAGTAATTTCTTATAATAATAAACTAACTCAATAATATTTCTTCGAAATTTCGGCAGCATCTCCCCTAAATATCGACCATGTCAATATACACCACAACATATAATGTCCACAATGGACACAACACTTCCAATAAAGCATTTTGGCACAATTTGCCTACTTATCAATATGATTAAAATAAAATTTTCTTACATAATCTCACATTTATCCATCAAACACCAAAAGAGTTACAATATTCTTTCCCACAATACAACATACTTACAATAACATTGTTCAAGTTCTTCATACATGATATCAAAGGGACTTACCAAGTTTATATTCAAAAGTCACGCATAGAGTTATACTTACATTCCCAACACCCAAAATTACTTTTCATACATCAAGTTCTCATTATGTAGATACAATAAGCCCTTTCAAAGGTAAACGCAATATGAATTACATATTAACACAAGCATGATATAAGAAGGGTTGATCACTCCATATCCAAATGATTTAGAAACTACATTGGCTTCTTACCCTTGTCCAAACCTGAAATTTACAACATGAATAGACATGAGCTTGAAAGCTCAGTGAGTAAACCAGCTAAAAATCTACTAATCTAATTTCATATACCAATTGGATTTAAGTTGATACAGAAGTTTACTAGATTGGTTTCCACTGTGCCATTACCTATCCCCATTTTAAGTTAGATGTCTCAACTACCATGAAAAATTTAATAAAGCTTCTTGTTATCACACTTTAGTACATAATAGAAATAAATATAGTTGTCACCGTCTTCCCCCTTCTGCCGTTTCTCGCTCGGCCCCTTCCTCCAAGTAATATATATATATACTATATGCATATAATATGAATTTCACCGTCTTCCCCCTCCTGCCGGTTCGCGCTCGGCCCTTCCTCCAAATAACACATAAATATACACAAGTACTAAAAATAAAGTTATCACCGTCTTCCCCCACCTACTGGTTCTCGCTCGGCCCCTTCCTCCAATAATGTATACATATATTACATAAAGCAAATTTCACCGTCTTCCCCCTCCTGCCGGTTCTCACACGGCCCCTTCCTCCAATAATATAACAATATATAACACATTCAACTTAACATACAATTTCACATACATATTTCATATACTACGAAACGTAGGCAAGCCATCCATTTGTAGGAGTTAACATTAATGTAGATATATAACCCCCTAATGTATTCAATTTATTCTTTTATAAAGAAAGTGTCACAACACCCAAAGATTTACATGTCGGTTGCATACATATTATCAACATATTTCCCCTTACGATTCCATGCTACAAAACCTAGTCCGATATTGTATGACAATAGTATCTAAATAAAATACCGGTATAACATATACATAACACATAAGGCTTCGAGCCGTTCACCACCATATGCAACTAACCATTTCCCCGTGTTACTTTAACTTACTTAGCCAATATGAAAATTTCCTAGTTCGTCAATATGCTAATAGAACATCAATTTAGGTAATACACATTTTATGAGAAAATAGCTCCTAAACTATACATATCATGATTTTCCTCTCTTTCCGAAAATCTCACAATATAGAGTCTTTTTCTCTTCTCATGATATGCATAACAATATACATACAAGCGATTCCAATGGTAATTTACCCAAACATCTATTCATTCAAAATTATAAATTTAAAAACTTTCAATCTAATTAAAACTTAGTTTACTCACTTGTTTGACGAACGCCGACGCGAAAAACTCCGCTTAATATTGCCCACTGAACCAAGCCCTAAAATTAATAATATCTTAGATTAAACAACGATACAAAATATAATTTAATTTAAGAAGAATTTTAGGGTTTTTACCTCTAATTAGTTGCTGTTATTCCCAATTTCTGTTCGAAAATTTCTGAATTCAGTCCGCGGAATTCCCGAAACCCAAATCGAAGAACCCCCCCTCTCTCCTCCTCCCCGGCACGCCGGCGGTCGCGCGTCTCCAGCGCCGCCCGCGTTCCCGGCGCTGCCGTGTGCTCCCAGCACCGCCCGCGCGCCTTCAGCGCCGCCGCGAGCCGCCCTGGCCGCCGCCCGTGCGCTCCCCTGTGTCGCCTGCGCCCTGTCGCAGGCCGCGCGCCCCGCTGCTGAGCGCGCGCGCGTCGCCGCGAGGCCTCCCTGGCCGCCGCCCCTTGCTGGCGCGGCTGGGGAGTGAGAGAGAGAGAGAGAGAGAGAGAGAGAAGAGAGAGAGAGAGCGAGAGAGAGAGAGAAGTGGATGAGGGGGTCTCGGTCTCAGCCCGAAGAGAAGAAGAAGAGAAGAATTTAGGGAAAAGGGGTTTGGTTATTTTAAAGAATTAATTTATTTCTAATTTAATTTAGGAATTTATCTCTTTACTAATATGCTACAATTGAGACACCTCATCCCACTAATTCCAAAGCCTCCTATAAAGCCTCCACCTCATTCCTCCTTTGCTCAAAATTTGCCAACACACACTAGGATTTTAATTATTTAGAAATTAATGTATTTAGGTATGAAATATTATAATTAGGTATTTATACTTTCAAGTATTATACCATTATTAATTATGTACCAATACATAGTATTAAAACTTACCAAAGAGGATACTAAAAAAAATTTAGTATTTTTCTAAAATTCGGATTAAACTTAAAACATGATTGTCACACGGTTAAATAAATTCATTTAATTATAATCCGGATTTGTTTAAGTCGGGTGTTACAATACTACCCTCCTTAAAAGAGTTTCGTCCCGAAACTTAACGTACCTTGAAATAGCTGCGGATGAGATCTTTGCATTTCTTCTTCCGGTTCCCATGTAATTTCTTCTAGCTTTTGACTTCTCCACAAAACTTTCACTAAGGGAATCACCTTGTTTCTCAATTGTTTCTCTTTACGATCAAGAATTTGCACCGGCTCCACTGCATAGGACAGGTCTTCTTGAATTTGTAGTGGTGAATATTTGAGGACATGGTTGGGATCTGGTATGTATTTCCTTAGCTGTGATACATGGAACACATTATGCACTTTTTCCATCTCAGGAGGTAAGGCTAACCGTAAGCCAATGGTCCAATCCTTTCCAATACTTCAAAAGGTCCAACATACCGAGGTCCCAACTTACTTCTCTTGCCAATGCGCACTACCCCCTTCATCGGAGATATCTTCAGGAAAACCTTGTCTCCTTTCATAAATTCCAGGGGTCTCCGACGTTGATCTGCATATGCTTTCTGTCTGCTTTGAGCTGCCCTCATCCTTTTCCTTATTGTCCGGATCTTTTCTGTAGTTTCTTGGACGATGTCTGGTCCCAGTAACCTTCGATCTCCCACTTCTTCCCAACAAATGGGTGATC
Source organism: Agave tequilana (assembly GCA_038442645.1). Lineage (NCBI taxonomy): Eukaryota > Viridiplantae > Streptophyta > Magnoliopsida > Asparagales > Asparagaceae > Agave > Agave tequilana. Next base: position 8,693 of record JAVJIF010034748.1, read on the forward strand.
GACACCTCCTTCCATATAAAGCTTCGAAGGGTGGCATTCCTATAGTGGATTGGTAACTGTTGTTATATGCGAACTCCACTAATGATAGGTACTTCTCCCAATTGCCCCCAAAATCTAATGTACAAGCCCTCAGCATATCTTCTAAGATTTGAATAGTCCTTTCAGACTGCCCATCAGTTTGCGGGTGTGCTGCTGTGCTAAGGTGAAGCTTGGTTCCCAGAGCTTTAGCTAAACTGATCCAGAATCTGGACTGGAATCGAGGGTCTCGGTCTGACACAATGGTTTCAGGCACTCCATGAATTCTAATTATCTCTTGAAGATAGATTTGTGCTAACTTATCCATTGAGTAATCCAATCGGATGGGTAAGAAATGTGCGGACTTAGTGAGTCGATCGACTATCACCCAGATAGCATCATGTCCACGAGGTGACTTGGGAAGTCCCGACACAAAATCCATAGTAATATGATTCCATTTCCATTCCGGAACTTGGAGTGGCATTAGCAGTCCCGGGGCTTCTTATGTTCCGCCTTAACTTGTTGACATATTAGACATTTCTGCACAAACCTTGCTATGTCATCCTTCATCCCTTCCCACCAAAATTTGTTCGCAGATCTTGATACATTTTAGTTGCCCCAGGGTGAGCGGTGTAAGGAGTGCAATGGGCTTCCCTCATAATTTGTTCCTTGAGTTCAAAGTTGGAGGGTACACATACCCGGTTTCCCTTCTTTAGTAATCCTTTATCAATGACAAATTATTGTGTTTCACCTTTTAGCACTTTCTCGAAATTCTTAACTGTCTGCCCATCATTTTGTTGTGCCTGATGGATCTTATCATAAAGATCAAATTCCACTCTAACCTGGTTCATCTGGCTATCTCTATTGATGATCTCCTTTGGTTGAACCTCAATCTGCATCCTTTCTATCTCCTTTAATAAATTGGTCTGTTGAGTTAACAGTGAAGCTAAAGATCCTTCTGATTTGCGGCTAAGCGCATCTGCTACCACATTGGCTTTCCCAGGGTGATAGTGAATATTCAGATCATAATCTTTCATCAGTTCCAACCATCTCCTTTGGCGCATATTCAATTCTTTTTGAGTAAATATATACTTCAGGCTCTTATGGTCTGTATATATATCACATGACACACCATATAAATAATGTCGCCAAATTTTTAGGGCAAATATAACTGCAGCCAGTTCCAAGTCATGGGTGGGATAGTTCTTCTCATGGTTTTTAAGTTGCCTGGAGGCATAAGCAATTACTCTTCCATGTTGCATTAATACACAACCCAGTCCCGACTTTGATGCATCACTGTACATAACATATCCTTCAGTTCCAGAGGGCATGGCTAGGATTGGGGCCGAAGTTAGCTTATTCTTCAATTCTTGAAAACTATCCTCCTGACTTTCCCCCCATGAAACTTGAGATTTTTCTTGGTCAATTGTGACAATGGTGCCGCAATCCTGGAAAATCCCTCACGAACCTTCGATAATACCCAGCCAGTCCTAAGAAACTTCGTACTTCTGAGACATTGGCAGGTCTGGGCCAATTCTCAATTGCTTCTATCTTTGCTGGATCTACAGATATTCCTTCTTTAGTAATAATATGACCAAGGAATCTAACTTTTTCTAGCCAGAACTCACACTTTTTGAATTTTGCATAAAGTTGCCTTTCCCTCAATAACTGCAAAACTATTCTCAAATGTTCTTCATGTTCTTCCGAGTTTCTTGAGTAGACTAGAATGTCATCAATGAATACCACCACAAATTTATCCAAATATGGCTGAAAGATTCTATTCATTAGATCCATAAATGCGGCTGGGGCATTGGTCAGTCCAAATGGCATTACCAGAAATTCATAATGTCCATATCTGGTTCTAAAGGCTGTTTTAGGGACATCCTCTGATTTGATTTTTAATTGGTGATATCCAGATCTTAAATCCATTTTGGAAAATACACTTGCACCTTGAAGCTGGTCAAAAAGATCATCTATCCTCGGAAGTGGGTATCTATTCTTGATGGTGACTTTATTCAACTCCCTGTAATCTATGCACAGTCTCATACTTCCATCTTTCTTCTTTACAAAATACAGGAGCACCCCAGGGTGATACACTTGGCCGAATAAATCCCAGACCTAATAATTCTTCTAATTGTTCCTTTAATTTTTCATCTCCGCTGGTGCCATTCTATAGGGAGCCTTAGATATAGGTCCTGTTCCAGGTAGAAGATCAATGGAGAATTCTACTTCCCTGTCCGGAGGTAAGCCTGGCAATTCTTCAGGAAACACATCAGGATATTCTCTTACAACATTTATGTCTTCTATTCTCACTTCCTCTTTCTCCTTAGCTAATATTGTTGCCAAAAATCCTTGACATCCATGTCGTAATAGTTTGGTGGCTTTTAAGGCTGAGATCACAGGAATGCTGACTTATTCCTTGTCCCTTCGAACACATATCCTGGGGTCCCTGGTATTTTGAAAATTATTTCTTTTGATGGCAGTCTACATGTGCATGATGTGTTGATAACCAATCCATTCCTAGTATGATATCATATCCCATCTCTCCTAATTTGATCAAGTCTGCCTGTGTGTTCATTTCCCCTATGATAATTTCACACCCCTTATAATATACATCAGTAATCAAAGTTGTGCCTACAGGTGTGGATACCGCCAGTTGGAAGCTTAAGGGTTCGGGTATCTTATTAATTTTTGAGGCAAAAGATGAGGAAATAAACGAATGTGTGGCACCAGAATCAAATAATGCTCGAGCGATTACTCCAGATAGATAAATAGTACCTTCCACCATTGAGTTAGACGCCCGGGCTTCTTGTTGGGTTAAAGCATTCATCCTTCCTTGAACCCTGGGCTGTTGTACTGAAGCCTGCGTCATGGTTGGTCGAATTGTGTTGCCAGACCGCCGAAAAGTTCCTGATGATCCATTTGTCGGGGCGATGCCTGCAGTCCGTCTGCCTGTCCCTCTAACAGCACCAGTAGGTCCTCGAAGTGTCGGACAATCCCTCCTCATGTGGCCCATCTGGCCGCATGCAAAACACTGTTTGTTTACCTGGCAGCTTCCTGTGTGATTACTGTTGCATCTAGGACACCACGTTCCTCTTGCGAAATTTTGACGCGGATAAGATGCATGTGGCGAGTTCTGAAAAGATCCTGCATTCCGGGGCCACGAGTCTGCCATCATTCTTGGAGTTGATGCGGACGAAGATCCAGTTCCTCCTCCGAACCTGAAGTTGGTGGATCCACTTCTTGGTGTACTGAGATATCGGAAGCGTTTGGCAGATGGAAACTCTCTGGTTCTTATATCCTGGTTTTCTTGCAGGTCCCTTTCAACTTCTAAAGCCTTCTCCACCGCCTGACTGTAAATCTGAAGTTGAAATGGAATTATTGGCTCCTGATTTCCGGCCTCAAACCTCGTACAAATCTTTTTGTCCGGTCTTCCTCTTCAGACACCAACTTACCAGCATACCTTGATAGTTGGGTGAATTTGTTTTCATATTGATTCACCGTCAATAGATTTTGCTTTAATTCTTGGAATTCCATCGCAAGCTTGTCCCTCACTACTCCGGGTATATACTTCTCATTGAACTTTTTGATCAAGAATTTCCAAGAAATTTCTTCTCCTAGGGATTTGGCTCCTGTTTTAACCATTTCCCACCAATGTTCCGCCTCGCCCTGGAACATAAAAGAAGTAAATGATACCCTTTGATCCTCAGTGCATTCCATCACATCTAGTATTTTACAAATTTGACGAAGCCACTCTTCTGCTTGAATTGGGTCTGCTCCTCCTTTGTATGTCGGAGGGTTCAGTTTTTGAAATTGCTCTAGAGCCCTTCTTGGATTGTTTACAGTGGTTAGCTGCATTAACCAATCCGGCATCCGGTCTGGGGCTCTCCGATCCGTATTGAATCGATCCATTGAAATCTCCTGATGGGTCGGAGGATGAACACTCCCGACTGTACTGTGGGGTGGGGCGTTCTCCTCAGAATTTGTATTTGGCGGAGGAAAGTTTAGATCCATTACTACCTAGAAAATTTAACAAAACAAAATTCTTTGAGACACGAAGTTTCATATACAAAATGCTACTACTATTATAACTTCAAAAAGATTTGTTTACAAGATTTACATGCAATGCTTATATTCATACAAAAAGTACAAGTACACAACTAAGATATGTCCTTTCTGCACATTTAATTACAAAATACAAAACCCTTCCCAAAAAGTCCTAAACATGGAAGTCCCAAAATATTTATTCTCCCAAAATACTTCAAGGAGTAATGTTTGAGTCTGAAAAGCTTCTGTCCATACTATCCATGACTGAGGCTTCCCCTTTATTGACTCTTTTTTCTGGATCTTCTTCTGGATCCTCTTCCTCGGGGTCTTCTTCGGGGTCTTCTTCCTCGGGATCCTCTTCTTCTTCGGGATCCTCTTCTTCCTCGGGATCCTCTTCTGGATTTTCTTCCATTATACTATCATCCCCGCATCTCCAGTTTTCATTATCGTCATAAAGATCCATGTCTTTAATCCAACTTGAATTCCACCAAATACCCCCATAAAACATCCTTCCAGGGGACTCCACTTCATCATCAGTTGCGTCTTCCGGGTCCTCGGTCCTTGACACATTTCTTACAACACTCTCAGCATCTTTGATGGTACTTTCCTTGTTGCATTCTGCTACTCTCGTCACCTTGGTACTACCTTTGGATCCACTAAAGATAGTCTTTGGATCCGTTTCGTCGGACTCATAGTCCCAGTCCATACTATTTGCGGTCCCAACTCTGACTTTCTATCTCTGAGCCTTCTGAAGACAACTCGGGGGTGCTAGAATCTCCCATCTGAAAGGATAAGGTTTCATATTAGCTTATCTTCATTCCCAATCCTCAAAACATAATAGATCAATCACACATATCTATACAAATATATCAATAGAAAAATTATAATTATCTTACCATTCTCAGGTACCTTCTAGTTGAGTTACCCCTGATTTATCTGATATTTTACTTACTCTCCAGTCTCAGTGTCCCATACCACTGGAGATCCACACAATAGGCCCGCACCTCTCGTAGGATCCGTTCAAATTAGAGTATGCGGGTACTCGAATTGGAACGTAGGAGAACAGGCAAATATCATATATTTCAGGGAACCCATACACTTAAATTTTTATGGTCTAATACTAATCTCCCTAGTTTTCCCACCAACACACATGTAAAGTGTGCATACAACCCTACAATTTGTCTATCCTTAGCCTAAACCTTTGCTCTGATACCAACTGTAACGGTCCCAGTAATTTCTTATAATAATAACTAACTCAATAATATTTCTTCGAAATTTCGGCAGCATCTCCCCTAAAATATCGACCATGTCAATATACACCACAACATATAATGTCCACAATGGACACAACACTTCCAATAAAGCATTTCGGCACAATTTGCCTACTTATCAATATGATTAAAATAAAATTTTCTTACATAATCTCACATTTATCCATCAAACACCAAAAGAGTTACAATATTCTTTCCCACAATACAACATACTTACAATAACATTGTTCAAGTTCTTCATACATGATATCAAAGGGACTTACCAAGTTTATATTCAAAAGTCACGCATAGAGTTATACTTACATTCCCAACACCCAAAATTACTTTTCATACATCAAGTTCTCATTATGTAGATACAATAAGCCCTTTCAAAGGTAAACGCAATATGAATTACATATTAACACAAGCATGATATAAGAAGGGTTGATCACTCCATATCCAAATGATTTAGAAACTACATTGGCTTCTTACCCTTGTCCAAACCTGAAATTTACAACATGAATAGACATGAGCTTGAAAGCTCAGTGAGTAAACCAGCTAAAAATCTACTAATCTAATTTCATATACCAATTGGATTTAAGTTGATACAGAAGTTTACTAGATGGTTTCCACTGTGCCATTACCTATCCCCATTTTAAGTTAGATGTCTCAACTACCATGAAAAATTTAATAAAGCTTCTTGTTATCACACTTTAGTACATAATAGAAATAAATATAGTTGTCACCGTCTTCCCCCTTCTGCCGGTTCTCGCTCGGCCCCTTCCTCCAAGTAATATATATATATACTATATGCATATAATATGATTTCACCGTCTTCCCCCTCCTGCCGGTTCGCGCTCGGCCCCTTCCTCCAAATAACACATAAATATACACAAGTACTAAAATAAAGTTATCACCGTCTTCCCCCACCTACTGGTTCTCGCTCGGCCCCTTCCTCCAATAATGTATACATATATTACATAAAGCAAATTTCACCGTCTTCCCCCTCCTGCCGGTTCTCACACGGCCCCTTCCTCCAATAATATAACAATATATAACACATTCAACTTAACATACAATTTCACATACATATTTCATATACTACGAAACGTAGGCAAGCCATCCATTTGTAGGAGTTAACATTAATGTAGATATATAACCCCCTAATGTATTCATTTATTCTTTTATAAAGAAAGTGTCACAACACCCAAAGATTTACATGTCGGTTGCATACATATTATCAACATATTTCCCCTTACGATTCCATGCTACAAAACCTAGTCCGATATTGTATGACAATAGTATCTAAATAAATACCGGTATAACATATACATAACACATAAGGCTTCGAGCCGTTCACCACCATATGCAACTAACCATTTCCCCGTGTTACTTTAACTTACTTAGCCAATATGAAAATTTCCTAGTTCGTCAATATGCTAATAGAACATCAATTTAGGTAATACACATTTTATGAGAAAATAGCTCCTAAACTATACATATCATGATTTTCCTCTCTTTTCCGAAAATCTCACAATATAGAGTCTTTTTCTCTTCTCATGATATGCATAACAATATACATACAAGCGATTCCAATGGTAATTTACCCAAACATCTATTCATTCAAAATTATAAATTAAAAACTTTCAATCTAATTAAAACTTAGTTTACTCACTTGTTTTGACGAATGCCGACGCGAAAAACTCCGCTTAATATTGCCCACTGAACCAAGCCCTAAAATTAATAATATCTTAGATTAAACAACGATACAAAATATAATTTAATTTAAGAAGAATTTTAGGGTTTTTACCTCTAATTAGTTGCTGTTATTCCCATTTCTGTTCGAAAATTTCTGAATTCAGTCCGCGGAATTCCCGAAGCCCAAATCGAAGAACCCCCCCCTCTCTCTCCTCCTCCCCGGCACGCCGGCGGTCGCGCGTCTCCAGCGCCGCCCGCGTTCCCGGCGCTGCCGTGTGCTCCCAGCACCGCCCGCG
>JAVJIF010034749.1:0-97848 GCA_038442645.1 Agave tequilana
CTGTAACGGTCCCAGTAATTTCTTATAATAATAAACTAACTCAATAATATTTCTTCAAATTTTCGGCAGCATCTCCCCTAAAATATCGACCATGTCAATATACACCACAACATATAATGTCCACAATGGACACAACACTTCCAATAAAGCATTTCGCACAATTTGCCTACTTATCATATGATTAAAATAAATTTCTTACATAATCTCACATTTATCCATCAAACACCAAAAGAGTTACAATATTCTTTCCCACAATACAACATACTTACAATAACATTGTTCAAGTTCTTCATACATGATATCAAAGGGACTTACCAAGTTTATATTCAAAGTCACGCATAGAGTTATACTTACATTCCCAACACCCAAATTACTTTCATACATCAAGTTCTCATTATGTAGATACAATAAGCCCTTTCAAAGGTAAACGCAATATAATTACATATTAACACAAGCATGATATAAGAAGGGTTGATCACTCCATATCCAAATGATTTAGAAACTACATTGGCTTCTTACCCTTGTCCAAACCTGAAATTTACAAAATGAATAGACATGAGCTTGAAAGCTCAGTGAGTAAACCAGCTAAAAATCTACTAATCTAATTTCATATACCATTGGATTTAAGTTGATACAGAAGTTTACTAGGTTGGTTTCCACTGTGCCATTACCTATCCCCATTTTAAGTTAGATGTCTCAACTACCATGAAAATTTAATAAAGCTTCTTGTTATCACACTTTAGTACATAATAGAAATAAATATAGTTGTCACCGTCTTCCCCTTCTGCCGGTTCTCGCTCGGCCCCTTCCTCCAAGTAAATATATATATATACTATATGCATATAATATGAATTTCACCGTCTTCCCCCTCCTGCCGGTTCGCGCTCGGCCCCTTCCTCCAATAACACATAAATATACACAAGTACTAAAAATAAAGTTATCACCGTCTTCCCCCACCTACCGGTTCTCGCTCGGCCCTTCCTCCAATATGTATACATATATTACATAAAGCAAATTTCACCGTCTTCCCCCCCTGCCGGTTCTCACACGGCCCCTTCCTCCAATAATATAACAATATATAACACATTCAACTTAACATACAATTTCACATACATATTTCATATACTACGAAACGTAGGCAAGCCATCCATTTGTAGGAGTTAACATTAATGTAGATATATAACCCCCTAATGTATTCAATTTATTCTTTTATAAAGAAAGTGTCACAACACCCAAAGATTTACATGTCGGTTGCATACATATTACATGCTACAAACCTAGTCCGATATTGTATGACAATAGTATCTAAATAAAATACCGGTATAACATATACATAACACATAAGGCTTCGAGCCGTTCACCACCATATGCAACTAACCATTTCCCCGTGTTACTTTAACTTACTTAGCCAATATGAAAATTTCCTAGTTCGTCAATATGCTAATAGAACATCAATTTAGGTAATACACATTTTATGAGAAAATAGCTCCTAAACTATACATATCATGATTTTCCTCTCTTTTCCGAAAATCTCACAATATAGAGTCTTTTTCTCTTCTCATGATATGCATAACAATATACATACAAGCGATTCCAATGGTAATTTACCCAAACATCTATTCATTCAAAATTATAAATTTAAAAACTTTCAATCTACTTAAAACTTAGTTTACTCACTTATTTGACGAACGCCGACGCGAAAAACTCCGCTTAATATTGCCCACTGAACCAAGCCCTAAAATTAATAATATCTTAGATTAAACAACGATACAAAATATAATTTAATTTAAGAAGAATTTTAGGGTTTTTACCTCTAATTAGTTGCTGTTATTCCCAATTTCTGTTCGAAAATTTCTGAATTCAGTCCGCGGAATTCCCGAAACCCAATCGAAGAACCCCCCCTCTCTCCTCCTCCCCGGCACGCCGACGGTCGCGCGTCTCCAGCGCCGCCCGCGTTCCCGGCGCTGCCGTGTGCTCCCAGCACCGCCCGCGCGCCTTCAGCGCCGCCGCGAGCCGCCCTGGCCGCCGCCCGTGCGCTCCCCTGTGTCGCCTGCGCCCTGTCGCAGGCCGCGCGCCCCCGCTGCTGAGCGCGCGCGCGTCGCCGCGAGGCCTCCCTGGCCGCCGCCCCTTGCTGGCGCGGCTGGGGAGTGTGTGAGAGAGAGAGAGAGAGAGAGAGAGAGAGAAGTGGATGAGGGGGTCTCGGTCTCAGCCCGAAGAGAAGAGAAGAGAAGAATTTAGGGAAAAGGGTTTGGTTATTTTAAAGAATTAATTTATTTCTAATTTAATTTAGGAATTTATCTCTTTACTAATATGCTACAATTGAGACACCTCATCCCACTAATTCCAAGCCTCCTATAAAGCCTCCACCTCATTTATCCTTTGCTCAAAATTTGCCAACACAACACTAGGATTTTAATTATTTAGAAATTAATGTATTTAGGTATGAAATATTATAATTAGGTATTTATACTTTCAAGTATTATACCATTATTAATTATGTACCATACATAGTATTAAAACTTACCAAAGAGGATACTAAAAAAAAATTTAGTATTTTTCTAAAATTCGGATTAAACTTAAAACATGATTGTCACACGCGTTAAATAAATTCATTTAATTATAATCCGGATTTGTTTAAGTCGGGTGTTACAATACTACCCTCCTTAAAAGAGTTTCGTCCCGAAACTTAACGTACCTTGAAATAGCTGGGATGAGATCTTTGCATTTCTTCTTCCGGTTCCCATGTAATTTCTTCTAGTTTTTGACTTCTCCACAAAACTTTCACTAAGGGAATCACCTTGTTTCTCAATTGTTTCTCTTTACGGTCAAGAATTTGCACCGGCTCCACTGCATAGGACAGGTCTTCTTGAATTTGTAGTGGTGAATATTTGAGGACATGGTTGGGATCTGGTATGTATTTCCTTAGCTGTGATACATGGAACACATTATGCACTTTTTCCATCTCAGGAGGTAAGGCTAACCGGTAAGCCAATGGTCCAATCCTTTCCAATACTTCAAAAGGTCCAACATACCGAGGTCCCAACTTACTTCTCTTGCCAATGCGCACTACCCCCTTCATCGGAGATATCTTCAGGAAAATCTTGTCTCCTTTCATAAATTCCAGGGGTCTCCGACGTTGATCTGCATATGCTTTCTGTCTGCTTTGAGCTGCCCTCATCCTTTTCCTTATTGTCCGGATCTTTTCTGTAGTTTCTTGGACGATGTCTGGTCCCAGTAACCTTCGATCTCCCACTTCTTCCCAACAAATGGGTGATCGACACCTCCTTCCATATAAAGCTTCGAAGGGTGGCATTCCTATAGTGGATTGGTAACTGTTGTTATATGCGAACTCCACTAATGATAGGTACTTCTCCCAATGCCCCCAAAATCTAATGTACAAGCCCTCAGCATATCTTCTAAGATTTGAATAGTCCTTTCAGACTGCCCATCAGTTTGCGGGTGTGCTGCTGTGCTAAGGTGAAGCTTGGTTCCCAGAGCTTTAGCTAAACTGATCCAGAATCTGGACTGGAATCGAGGGTCTCGGTCTGACACAATGGTTTCAGGCACTCCATGAATTCTAATTATCTCTTGAAGATAGATTTGTGCTAACTTATCCATTGAGTAATCCAATCGGATGGGTAAGAAATGTGCGGACTTAGTGAGTCGATCGACTATCACCCAGATAGCATCATGTCCACGAGGTGACTTGGGAAGTCCCGACACAAAATCCATAGTAATATGATTCCATTTCCATTCCGGAACTTGGAGTGGCATTAGCAGTCCCGGGGGCTTCTTATGTTCCGCCTTAACTTGTTGACATATTAGACATTTCTGCACAAACTTGCTATGTCATCCTTCATCCCTTCCCACCAAAAATTTGTTCGCAGATCTTGATACATTTTAGTTGCCCCAGGGTGAGCGGTGTAAGGAGTGCAATGGGCTTCCCTCATAATTTGTTCCTTGAGTTCAAAGTTGGAGGGTACACATACCTTTTCCCTTCTTTAGTAATCCTTTATCAATGACAAAATATTGTGTTTCACCTTTTAGCACTTTCTCGAAATTCTTAACTGTCTGCCCATCATTTTGTTGTGTCTGATGGATCTTATCATAAAGATCAAATTCCACTCTAACCTGGTTCATCTGGCTATCTCTATTGATGATCTCCTTTGGTTGAACCTCAATCTGCATCCTTTCTATCTCCTTTAATAAATTGGTCTGTTGAGTTAACAGTGAAGCTAAAGATCCTTCTGATTTGCGGCTAAGCGCATCTGCTACCACATTGGCTTTCCCAGGGTGATAGTGAATATTCAGATCATAATCTTTCATCAGTTCCAACCATCTCCTTTGGCATATTCAATTCTTTTTGAGTAAATATATACTTCAGGCTCTTATGGTCTGTATATATATCACATGACACACCATAAAAATAATGTCGCCAAATTTTTAGGGCAAATATAACTGCAGCCAGTTCCAAGTCATGGGTGGGATAGTTCTTCTCATGGTTTTTAAGTTGCCTGGAGGCATAAGCAATTACTCTTCCATGTTGCATTAATACACAACCCAGTCCCGACTTTGATGCATCACTGTACATAACATATCCTTCAGTTCCAGAGGGCATGGCTAGGATTGGGGCCGAAGTTAGCTTATTCTTCAATTCTTGAAAACTATCCTCCTGACTTTCCCCCAATGAAACTTGAGATTTTTCTGGTCAATTGTGACAATGGTGCCGCAATCCTGGAAAATCCCTCCACGAACCTTCGATAATACCCAGCCAGTCCTAAGAAACTTCGTACTTCTGAGACATTGGCAGGTCTGGGCCAATTCTCAATTGCTTCTATCTTTGCTGGATCTACAGATATTCCTTCTTTAGTAATAATATGACCAAGGAATCCAACTTTTTCTAGCCAGAACTCACACTTTTTGAATTTTGCATAAAGTTGCCTTTCCCTCAATAACTGCAAAACTATTCTCAAATGTTCTTCATGTTCTTCCGAGTTTCTTGAGTAGACTAGAATGTCATCAATGAATACCACCACAAATTTATCCAAATATGGCTGAAAGATTCTATTCATTAGATCCATAAATGCGGCTGGGGCATTGGTCAGTCCAAATGGCATTACCAGAAATTCATAATGTCCATATCTGGTTCTAAAGGCTGTTTTAGGGACATCCTCTGATTTGATTTTTAATTGGTGATATCCAGATCTTAAATCCATTTTGGAAAATACACTTGCACCTTGAAGCTGGTAAAAAAGATCATCTATCCTCGGAAGTGGGTATCTATTCTTGATGGTGACTTTATTCAACTCCCTGTAATCTATGCACAGTCTCATACTTCCATCCTTCTTCTTTACAAATAATACAGGAGCACCCCAGGGTGATACACTTGGCCGAATAAATCCCAGGCCTAATAATTCTTCTAATTGTTCCTTTAATTCTTTCATCTCCGCTGGTGCCATTCTATAGGGAGCCTTAGATATAGGTCCTGTTCCAGGTAGAAGATCAATGGAGAATTCTACTTCCCTGTCCGGAGGTAAGCCTGGCAATTCTTCAGGAAACACATCAGGATATTCTCTTACAACATTTATGTCTTCTATTCTCACTTCCTCTTTCTCCTTAGCTAATATTGTTGCCAAAAATCCTTGACATCCATGTCGTAATAGTTTGGTGGCTTTTAAGGCTGAGATCACAGGAATGCTGACTTTATTCCTTGTCCCTTCGAACACATATCCTGGGGTCCCTGGTATTTTGAAAATTATTTTCTTTTGATGGCAGTTTACATGTGCATGATGTGTTGATAACCAATCCATTCCTAGTATGATATCATATCCCATCTCTCCTAATTTGATCAAGTCTGCCTGTGTGTTCATTTCCCTATGATAATTTCACACCCCTTATAATATACATCAGTAATCAAAGTTGTGCCTACAGGTGTGGATACCGCCAGTTGGAAGCTTAAGGGTTCGGGTATCTTATTAATTTTTGAGGCAAAAGATGAGGAAATAAACGAATGTGTGGCACCAGAATCAAATAATGCTCGAGCGATTACTCCAGATAGATAAATAGTACCTTCCACCATTGAGTTAGACGCCCGGGCTTCTTGTTGGGTTAAAGCATTCATCCTTCCTTGAACCCTGGGCTGTTGTACTGAAGCCTGCGTCATGGTTGGTCGAATTGTGTTGCCAGACCGCCGAAAAGTTCCTGATGATCCATTTGTCGGGGTGATGCCTGCAGTCCGTCTGCCTGTCCCTCTAACAGCACCAATAGGTCCTCGAAGTGTCGGACAATCCCTCCTCATGTGGCCCATCTGGCCGCATGCAAAACACTGTTTGTTTACCTGGCAGCTTCCTGTGTGATTACTGTTGCATCTAGGACACCACGTTCCTCTTGCGAAATTTTGACGCGGATAAGATGCATGTGGCGAGTTCTGAAAAGATCCTGCATTCCGGGGCCACGAGTCTGCCATCATTCTTGGAGTTGATGCGGACGAAGATCCAGTTCCTCCTCCGAACCTGAAGTTGGTGGATCCACTTCTTGGTGTACTGAGATATCGGAAGCGTTTGGCAGATGGAAACTCTCTGGTTCTTATATCCTGGTTTTCTTGCAGGTCCCTTTCAACTTCTAAAGCCTTCTCCACCGCCTGACTGTAAATCTGAAGTTGAAATGGAATTAATTGGCTCCTGATTTCCGCCTCAAACCTCGTACAAATCTTTTTGTCCGGTCTTCCTCTTCAGACACCAACTTACCAGCATACCTTGATAGTTGGGTGAATTGTTTTCATATTGATTCACCGTCAATAGATTTTGCTTTAATTCTTGGAATTCCATCGCAAGCTTGTCCCTCACTACTCCGGGTATATACTTCTCATTGAACTTTTTGATCAAGAATTTCCAAGAAATTTCTTCTCCTAGGGATTTGGCTCCTGTTTTAACCATTTCCCACCAATGTTCCGCCTCGCCCTGGAACATAAAAGAAGTAAATGATACCCTTTGATCCTCAGTGCATTCCATCACATCTAGTATTTTACAAATTTGACGAAGCCACTCTTCTGCTTGAATTGGGTCTGCTCCTCCTTTGTATGGCGGAGGGTTCAGTTTTTGAAATTGCTCTAGAGCCCTTCTTGGATTGTTTACAGTGGTTAGCTGCATTAACCAATCCGGCATCCGGTCTGGGGCTCTCCGATCCGTATTGAATCGATCCATTGAAATCTCCTGATGGGTCGGAGGATGAACACTCCCAACTGTACTGTGGGGTGGGGCGTTCTCCTCAGAATTTGTATTTGGCGGAGGAAAGTTTAGATCCATTACTACCTAGAAAATTTAACAAACAAAATTCTTTGAGACACGAAGTTTCATATACAAAATGCTACTACTATTATAACTTCAAAAAGATTTGTTTACAAGATTTACATGCAATGCTTATATTCATACAAAAAGTACAAGTACACAACTAAGATATGTCCTTTCTGCACATTTAATTACAAAATACAAAACCCTTCCCAAAAAGTCCTAAACATGGAAGTCCCAAAATATTATTCTCCCAAAATACTTCAAGGAGTAATGTTTGAGTCTGAAAAGCTTCTGTCCATACTATCCATGACTGAGGCTTCCCCTTTATTGACTCTTTCTTCTGGATCTTCTTCTGGATCCTCTTCCTCGGGGTCTTCTTCGGGGTCTTCTTCCTCGGGATCCTCTTCTTCTTCGGGATCCTCTTCTTCCTCGGGATCCTCTTCTGGATTTTCTTCCATTATACTATCATCCCCGCATCTCCAGTTTTCATTATCGTCATAAAGATCCATGTCTTTAATCCAACTTGAATTCCACCAAATACCCCATAAAACATCCTTCCAGGGGACTCCACTTCATCATCAGTTGCGTCTTCCGGGTCCTCGGTCTTTGACACATTTCTTACAACACTCTCAGCATCTTTGATGGTACTTTCCTTGTTGCATTCTGCTACTCTCGTCACCTTGGTACTACCTTTGGATCCACTAAAGATAGTCTTTGGATCCGTTTCGTCGGACTCATAGTCCCAGTCCATACTATTTGCGGTCCAACTCTGACTTTCTATCTCTGAGCCTTCTGAAGACAACTCGGGGGTGCTAGAATCTCCCATCTGAAAGGATAAGGTTTCATATTAGCTTATCTTCATTCCCAATCCTCAAAATATAATAGATCCATCACACATATCTATACAAATATATCAATAGAAAAATTATAATTATCTTACCATTCTCAGGTACCTTCTAGTTGAGTTACCCCTGATTTATCTGATATTTTACTTACTCTCCAGTCTCAGTGTCCCATACCACTGGAGATCCACACAATAGGCCCGCACCTCTCGTAGGATCCGTTCAAATTAGAGTATGCGGGTTCTCGAATTGGAACGTAGGAGAACAGGCAAATATCATATATTTCAGGGAACCCATACACTTAAATTTTTATGGTCGAATACTAATCTCCCTAGTTTTCCCACCAACACACATGTAAAGTGTGCATACAACCCTACAATTTGTCTATCCTTAGCCTAAAACCTTTGCTCTGATACCAACTGTAACGGTCCCAGTAATTTCTTATAATAATAAACTAACTCAATAATATTTCTTCGAAATTTCGGCAGCATCTCCCCTAAAATATCGACCATGTCAATATACACCACAACATATAATGTCCACAATGGACACAACACTTCCAATAAAGCATTTCGGCACAATTTGCCTACTTATCAATATGATTAAAATAAAATTTTCTTACATAATCTCACATTTATCCATCAAACACCAAAAGAGTTACAATATTCTTTCCCACAATACAACATACTTACAATAACATTGTTCAAGTTCTTCATACATGATATCAAAGGGACTTACCAAGTTTATATTCAAAAGTCACGCATAGAGTTATACTTACATTCCCAACACCCAAAATTACTTTTCATACATCAAGTTCTCATTATGTAGATACAATAAGCCCTTTCAAAGGTAAACGCAATATGAATTACATATTAACACAAGCATGATATAAGAAGGGTTGATCACTCCATATCCAAATGATTTAGAAACTACATTGGCTTCTTACCCTTGTCCAAACATGAAATTTACAACATGAATAGACATGAGCTTGAAAGCTCAGTGAGCAAACCAGCTAAAAATCTACTAATCTAATTTCATATACCAATTGGATTTAAGTTGATACAGAAGTTTACTAGGTTGGTTTCCACTGTGCCATTACCTATCCCCATTTTAAGTTAGATGTCTCAACTACCATGAAAATTTAATAAAGCTTCTTGTTATCACACTTTAGTACATAATAGAAATAAATATAGTTGTCACCGTCTTCCCCCTTCTGCCGGTTCTCGCTCGGCCCCTTCCTCCAAGTAATATATATATATATACTATATGCATATAATATGAATTTCACCGTCTTCCCCCTCCTGCCGGTTCGCGCTCGGCCCCTTCCTCCAAATAACACATAAATATACACAAGTACTAAAAATAAAGTTATCACCGTCTTCCCCACCTACCGGTTCTCGCTCGGCCCCTTCCTCCAATAATGTATACATATATTACATAAAGCAAATTTCACCGTCTTCCCCCTCCTGCCGTTCTCACACGGCCCCTTCCTCCAATAATATAACAATATATAACACATTCAACTTAACATACAATTTCACATACATATTTCATATACTACGAAACGTAGGCAAGCCATCCATTTGTAGGAGTTAACATTAATGTAGATATATAACCCCCTAATGTATTCAATTTATTCTTTTATAAAGAAAGTGTCACAACACCCAAAGATTTACATGTCGGTTGCATACATATTACATGCTACAAACCTAGTCCGATATTGTATGACAATAGTATCTAAATAAAATACCGGTATAACATATACATAACACATAAGGCTTCGAGCCGTTCACCACCATATGCAACTAACCATTTCCCCGTGTTACTTTAACTTACTTAGCCAATATGAAAATTTCCTAGTTCGTCAATATGCTAATAGAACATCAATTTAGGTAATACACATTTTATGAGAAAATAGCTCCTAAACTATACATATCATGATTTTCCTCTCTTTTCCGAAAATCTCACAATATAGAGTCTTTTTCTCTTCTCATGATATGCATAACAATATACATACAAGCGATTCCAATGGTAATTTACCCAAACATCTATTCATTCAAAATTATAAATTTAAAAACTTTCAATCTACTTAAAACTTAGTTTACTCACTTGTTTGACGAACGCCGACGCGAAAAACTCCGCTTAATATTGCCCACTGAACCAAGCCCTAAAATTAATAATATCTTAGATTAAACAACGATACAAAATATAATTTAATTTAAGAAGAATTTTAGGGTTTTTACCTCTAATTAGTTGCTGTTATTCCCAATTTCTGTTCGAAAATTTCTGAATTCAGTCCGCGGAATTCCCGAAACCCAAATCGAAGAACCCCCCTCTCTCCTCCTCCCCGGCACGCCGGCGGTCGCGCGTCTCCAGCGCCGCCCGCGTTCCCGGCGCTGTCGTGTGCTCCCAGCACCGCCCGCGCGCCTTCAGCGCCGCCGCGAGCCGCCCTGGCCGCCGCCCGTGCGCTCCCCTGTGTCGCCTGCGCCCTGTCGCAGGCCGCGCGCCCCGCTGCTGAGCGCGCGCGCGTCGCCGCGAGGCCTCCCTGGCCGCCGCCCCTTGCTGGCGCGGCTGGGGAGAGAGAGAGAGAGAGAGAGAGAGAGAGAGAGAGCGAGAGAGAGAGAGAGAGAGGAGTGGATGAGGGGGTCTCGGTCTCAGCCCGAAGAGAAGAAGAAGAGAAGAATTTAGGGAAAAGGGGTTTGGTTATTTTAAAGAATTAATTTATTTCTAATTTAATTTAGGAATTTATCTCTTTACTAATATGCTACAATTGAGACACCTCATCCCACTAATTCCAAAGCCTCCTATAAAGCCTCCACCTCATTCCTCCTTTGCTCAAAATTTGCCAACACAACACTAGGATTTTAATTATTTAGAAATTAATGTATTTAGGTATGAAATATTATAATTAGGTATTTATACTTTCAAGTATTATACCATTATTAATTATGTACCAATACATAGTATTAAAACTTACCAAAGAGGATACTAAAAAAAATTTAGTATTTTTCTAAAATTCGGATTAAACTTAAAACATGATTGTTACACGGTTAAATAAATTCATTTAATTATAATCCGGATTTGTTTAAGTCGGGTGTTACACGCTCGCCCCCACCTGCGTCCGCCACTGGGTCTCTCCATCTTTCTCCTTGTAACATATGCTCTGCGTACTTATAATTAGGGGTTACAAAGAGGAATGAAATACACACAAGTTTGATAATAATTTCTCTTGGATTTTCTCCCACATTCCTCTAAAACTTCTCTTAGTTTCATAATACGTTATCAGCACGAGACTCTAAGCAATGGAGGTTCGAGAGGTATTGGATCAACAAGAAGGCACTAAGCAACGAAGATCAAGGTACACAAATTTTGATAATTCTTTTTCATATATAAATTTTGAATCTTCTATAAGAAAATGAATATTTTAAAATTAGTCCATAAATTGTTGAGTTTAATATTGGATTAAGTACGACTCCTACTCTCCGTTTTCGTTATACTTTTTGATCTATTTAGATTTTTTTTTTTTAAGGGAACCATTTTCATATGAAAGTAGACTTCTGAGTTTTTCTATACAAAAATCATATGCCTAGTTCTGATTTTATATAAGCTAGTTATGAATTCTTTTAAATCTCCTCTCAAAATTTATTAAATTTTTTTTTTGAAAATACAATTACAATTTTGAAATTATTTTCTAATAATCCTAGTTGTTGAAAAAAAAAATTATATAAAACTAGAAAGAAAATTTTTGAAAGCCTTTAATAGATAAGTAACTTGATAGCTATATTTATTGAAATTTAATTTACTACATCTATTTTTTATATAAGCATATTGTCATATATTATAGTTTAATGGAACCTGAAATTTTACAAAATAAAATTTGAAATTATATTGCGATAACATAGAGTTGCATCCAATATATATATATATAATATATATATATATATATATATATATATATATATATATATATATATTATATATATATATATATATATATCAGAAATATGTATATCAGCCAACAGCTGAGAGTCTCTCTCAGCCTGCGGTGACGTGGCACATTATTTGTCACACAAATAAGTTGCCGCCCGCTTATTGGAATAAGTTAAATTACTAAATGCCCCTCGGTAAAAGGTACTTGTCCCGCTATTGTTTACTATTATTTTTTCCCTATTTCTTTTTTCGCTCTTTGTCAGATTTAGGTTTTCCTTTTCCTGCCATAAAGTTATTTTTGAAAATAGCGGTTTTCGGATCAGGTTTTTCTTCTTTTTTATTTTAATGTCGACGTCGGAGCAAAACACTTCCCCTGCCAATTCTGGTCGCCATCGTAAGCGATATTTATCTCCCAATATAAATATGAATCATATATCACGTGATTTTATATATGCGTATATCTTATAACATGAATATGATAATGTGCGATAGGATCATGAAAAAAATCAGAATGTTAGAGTTTTAAGCCGTCTCCTTAGATTACAATCTAAGAAGACCTGCTAGGAACACTTTTCCTATATATATTATGAATGGAGAATCAGTAATACAAGATGATTAACGGGTTAAACTAAATCATAGAATTAATAATTACATGTATATGTATGGCTATAGCAATTGAATGCTTATTCATTTAGGGACGGGTATGAGCTAATCTAAATTGATGATCGAGAATAATAATGATACCAAGAATTAAGCATAAGTTATGATACTTGTTTTGATGCATATAGTTGTTATAACTAATTTGTTTGTAAACTTGGTTGTTGCGCATGCATGCGGGGTATATTGATGCATTAGGTTTGTTATAATTGCTTTGTACGTATGCACCTGTTGATTATAACTGGTTGATTATTACTCAATGATTAACATACTTGTTGTCTGTGTGTGTGTGTGTGTGTGGGGGGGGGGGGGTAATGAAACTCTTATACAAGCGGTAATAGACAAATCGGATGGATATCGAAAATGATTAACTGATATTTAATTTGAATATATTAAATTGAGCCGATGATAATCGGTGGCACAGTAGTAACTAATGAGCATGATTATAACTGAGAAATCCTTGCATGATAATAGATTGAATTATGATTAATAGTGTTAATTTGAAATATGACATATGTGTTAGTAACCTGATATTGTGTAACAGTTTGAATACTTGAGACATCAAAAGCCTCAGATGGTTTATATATATATTATATATATATATATATATATATATATATATATATATATATATATATATATATATATATATATATATATATATATGTACATATATAGATATATGTACATATATGTATATATGGGGGGGGGTGTGTGTATGTATGTATATGTGTATATATGTATATGTTAAATTATTAATAGGTAGCAATCGAAAGTAATCGGATGGATAAATAACCAAAATTTATTAAACATAATGAGATGTGGGAATATACCTTTGGATCAGAACTTGTAAGTAGGTATTGTAATATTTAGTGGTTAATAGATATTAATGACAAAAGTATCGAATAAGATCAAGTTTGATAAAAATCGATTAGTGTATGACCGATAATGGTGTATAAGTAATGAATTGGTGAAAATCAGTTAGAGTCGGCACTGAGTAAACCTGGTAATTTAATAATTGTATATCGATCAGAGATGGATCACTCGATTATAAGAAAATAAATACAGATAGTATAGAATCAATATTATGTTATAACTACTCTATGTATCGAAGACTTTCGGATATTATTGTAGCTGATTAATCAATACATCTGGTGAATTAAACAATTGGTAAGATTAAGAATTTATCTTAGAATCACGTATGAAAACTAGATCATAATGACTAGTATCATGAACGAGAAATCATGAACTTTAATCAAGAGGTGTTAAGATTATGAAATGGTAGTTAGATTAACAATATTAATACCCTAATCAAATGGTGGTGATTATGAAACCGATAATGAAATTATAAATTGTGTACTGAGCATGTGATTGAGTATGAAAATTTAAGAATCTCGAAAATCTATCCGATAACTGAGAAAATGAATAAAATACTATTTGTGATTTTACTTGATTCTGAAAAAGTGAATAACAAATAACCGATTGATATGGTTCAGTCGCTTAATATGATTAGTGACATTTATGTGTTCATGTATGCATATGCCTATTTGGTATTATTGATGAATATGATCAGATAAATCAATTAGGATTACGAGTAAAATATTTGATAAAAATTAAAAAGAAATAAATTAATGAAATGAATGAGGCTACACGTGATTGATTGTATTGGTTAACATTACTTTTGAATTAAGTTATGGGCGATTAATATCATGTTGGTGATTTCAAGAATATTATATGTCATTTACTATTGCAGATTGTGACATTCATTCAGTTAGTAAATTTGAAAATATTACATATTGTTTATAACATATTGTTTTTTATTTAATATATTAGAGAAAGGGATCAGGTTGAACCGAATGTGATCGAAGGAGAGTATTATTATTATTTAATATATTGGAGGAAAGGACCAGGTTGAATAGGAAGTGATCAAAGGAGAGTATTGTTATTATTTAATATATTAGAGGAAGGGGCTGGGTTGAACCAGAGGTGATAGAAGGAGAGTGTTGTTATTATTTATTGAAGTCTACTTGGCAATAATTTTGATGTCTTGATTTTTACTTGATCAATTAAAAGCATGCATGAATATATGTTTATGATATTTAGTAAATGGATATGATTGTTTATGACATCCGGCATATGAATGTGGTTATTTAAGATATTCAGTATATGAATACGACTATTTATGGTATCTAGTACGGGGATGTGTTTGTATGATATACCCAATATATGGATGTGTTGTGTATTTCATTATGTATGAACTTATAAGTTATAAATTGAGAACTAACGTGAGCGATATGCAATGTCTGTGTGTGTTGCATTTCTAATATATATGGGAAGAACAATAAAGAACTGTAAACCAATATAAAAGCAAGTAAGATTGTATGCTCCGAAAGATGTGATTGTGATTGTGAGTCATGTGTAAAACAAAAATGTGTTACGAGCTAAAAACAAACAATATACTAAAATGTGTGTGATTGGTGAATCACCAGGTAAATATAGAAGATAGACAATATGGTTAGATGTTGTATAATACTAGATATAATGTATTGAATATCAGAATATGTGTGTCGAAAAGAGTGCGAAGAATAAGTATCAGCTAAAAGAATGAATCAGTGACATGTTAAACTGCACTACCCATAATAAGTAAGAAGTTACTTAAGTTTTTTATTATATCTGTTCAACTGTAATATACTTGAAATATAATGATACTAAAATGTAAACTCTGATTTGGATGACTTTACATACTGAGCTGTTGAGCTCACACCCCCTACAAATTTTATGATTTTCAGGTGAAGACTAAAACAAGACCCCGGCAAATGCATAATTCTGAAAAAGCTCGGAGCAACTCTAGCATGGGTCACCAAGCCGATTGATTTTATTTGAGTGTCTTGATTAATACGTATATGTGTACTTGATATTATTGAATAGATCAAATAATCGATTATGTGTAAGATGGTTAGAGGATATATGCACACACATCTGTGTTCTAGTTTTAATTTGAGATGGATTATAGTTAATTTTGTGTTAGCATGTTATATCAAGGGAAATACTCTCGTGTATATGTTTAATTAATCGACTTTGAGTTGAGACTATAAAATGAAATTTGGAATTATAAATAGGCGATATCAAGTTAAATGGTATTATATATTGCGTGGGATGTTGTGTATTGATAAGTATGTTGATGTTAGTCAAAAGCTGGATTATTGTATCGGCGCAAACTCCATATTTCAAAGGAGATGCTGCCGAAATTTTCAGAGATTATCTGAATAATTAAGTATAAATGTTTACGATTATGATAATTGAGGTGATTATAAACTGAGACCGGTAAAGTCGTAGTGGTTGGATGGGGGTGGAGTGCCATGGTCGCAGTCCTTATTATGAGTACCAATTCTCATAATTAAGACTGCGACCATGAGGACTGCCACCAGCCAGTTCTCACAAAAGTCACACTCGCAGTTGTGGAAAGCTTCAAAGTCGAAGTCGAAGTCTTCACAAAGTCACAGTCGCAGTCCTCGATACCAACAGTCCGCATTTTCTAAGTGCTCCGCATTTTGAAGCGGTTACTGTGGGGGCATTTTCGTCTTTCGCGCTGAGAAGCGCTTCTGCGTTTGACACGTGAGTGCACGTAGTTAGTTTAAAAAAAGAGGTGGATGAAGTGAATAAAATTATGAAGCTGAGTTTTTCTTCCCCAAATTATGATTTGACATCGGAGGGTGTAGAGAAATGCTCAAAAAAAATGTTACTATTTTTTATTGAATAAGAAGATATATGTCCTCTCCGACATCATCATTAGTGAGAAATCATGCTTTGGATTGGGCAGACAATATGACTCAAAAAGGATTAATAATTTTACTGAGTAGAAAGTTTTACATTTCCTATAAATACTTAATGATACAATTTTTTTATGCCTAATATGGTGAATTCGATTTTTTTCTCAATAATTTTCATTACCAACTTAGGTTAAACCTTTTAACTTTTCACAAGAACAGTGGAATATAAATTCGACTGGGTTTGCTTTATACAAATTTCAATCATGATTGATCTTAATTTTCTAAGAGTCAAGATTCAGCGTAAATTTTCCCTGATCTTGTTAGATTCAAAAGCAATTCAGTCATGAAGCACATGAAGGGGCGAAGAAAAACATATGATAAGATACTTACATATTGAGATAAAAAATGCTTTAATTCTCTGTGTTTCTTTTGTAGCAGTACGAGTGAAAGCGTGAATATTTTTTGAGACTTTTTTTTTCCCTCTGCAGCTAGAGAAATTAATCAATGTCGAAAAGATCAATCATTTTGGAAAGATCCAATTTAAAATTTGGTAAAATAATTAAGCATTCACTAATATTTATTGAAATTCTTTTACAGGAAGAACCTTGCATTTGTTAGCAAAAAAAATACAGAAGAATCATGCATTTTTGTTTCCTCGAAGTTAAATCACCAAAGCAAATCAATACGAGTCTCTAAGATAGTAAAAAAAACTTGGTAAATGAAAATGAGCGATTAAGCCTTCACACTTCCTTGTAATATAAGACTGTGATAGAGATTTGCTTAGTATAAATTTCAATTAGAGTCCATCTTCAGGATTCATCTACTAAGGGGCTATTTGTTTCGTCGTAAAAGGCGTAAAAGTCCGTAATTTGTAAATCACTTACAACCCAATTACAACTACGACGTTATTTAAAGCATAATTCGTAAAATACTTATGCAACCCAATTATCACTCACTTGCAACCCAATTACCACTCACTTGCAGCCCAGTTACAGTTAATTTTGTGATCATGTAAATTTGTATCAATATTAATTTTTTAATATTTAGCATTTTTAATATTTATTTGCAATATTAAAACTTTTTAAATCACCAAATAGTTAATTTTGTGATCAACTTTTTCACTTACGACTTACACATTACGACGACCAAATACTGTAAAATAAAATACACTTTCCCACTTACAACTTTATATTACCAACCAAACGCCATAAAACTTACATGCGTGTAACTCATTTACAGCTGTTAAAGATTTTACTAATTATGACTTACGAATTACGACTAATTACGACAACCAACAGACCCTAACTTGAATTATTTTTTAAGATTCAAAATTCGTTGTAAATCTCTATTGAGCTTTTTTACATTAAAAAATGATCACCGATAGATCTTGAAACGAGACAATATGGTGAGATGGAGCAAGAGATGGACAAATATGGTCAGATATTTCACCTAGTGAAACAAACTTATTTAACTAAACATCTACTTAGAAAATGGTATTGTTGGCCTGAAGGCCCATCACTCTAGTTTTGATGATGATCAACTCATATAGTTATAGTACTAATGATCTTGTGTTTAATTAGTGACAGGTTTATGATCAAGATCTTAGTAGGTGCATAGCTTCAATAAAGGATTTGAAGTCAAGTTTTGGAGCTTGCACGGTGTTTGGACCAAGTCAAGAAGGCTTCAAGTGAAGACTCCAAGAAGATGAAGACTTGACTCTAGGTTTGTTTTTAGAAGATTTGTTTTAGATAAAATGTAAAGGATAGAATAGTTGGTGGATTGCTCAAGTATATCATACACACACACACTCTTGATTTAGTTTATTTTAGAAAAGAATTTTTACTTTAGAAAAATCAAGTTTTGGTTTTTGGTTTTCAAGTTTACATGTTTTATCTAAACATGTTTAGTGCATAATGTCAAAAACATAGATATTTTACCATGTTTGTGTAATGGATCATATCCATACACTCTATGCTTTAAAAGTTATTTAAATATCTTGTTTTTGTATTTGGTGAAGTTTTGGAAAACTAGTTTTAGAAAAATCAAGTTTTAGAAATACTATGTTGTTTTGAATCAATATTTCCAAGTTACAAAAATATTCCAAATCATTTGTAACATGCCTTGATTTTGTGCAAGCATGTTTGATTATCAAAGTATATTGGTAAAACTATTTTTGTAGATTTTTCTATATTTTATGGGATTTTATTTCAATCAAAAAGACCAAGTTTTAATCCCAGTTTTCTGATCTGGCTTCAGCCGGTCGACCGGGCCGGTCGACCAACGTGCACGGACGTGCACGGACGTGCACGCTAGTTCTGGCAGGAGGGCCGTCCGACCGACCCGGTCGACCGTCCAGAGAGCTCTGCTCTCTGAAAATGCCCCGGTCGACTGGGCGGTCGACCGGACAGAGAGACTTGCTCTCTGTATCCTGGCCTCGGTCGACCGGACCGGTCGACCGATGGCACAACGGTCTGAAATATGACCGTTGGCCGGTCGACCGGGCGGTTGACCGACAGTTCTGACAGATCCCAACGGCTAGTTTTTCTAGCCCTATAAATTTGGGGTTTGGGCATTGTTTTTCCCTAAGATTTTTGGAGACTTTTAGAGCCAGTTTTTCCTATTCTTTTCAGAGGTTTTTCTCCACAAAATTGAGAGCAAATATTTCCAATCAAAAGGAAAGTTTTATCAAGAGTGTTAAAAGAGATTTCTTTGAGTTTTCCTCCACCATCTCTTTCCTTATTTTCTCACACAACACTTGAGCCATCCATTGCTATATCTACCCTATAGGGAGTTTTGTTGTGAGAGGATTTTAGGTGATCAAGAGTTGTGATCACCAAAGTTCCTTCATTTGCTTTGAGGAGGCGGACGGTTGTGTTCGCATTGTTTTCGGGTCCGTGGTTTAGAGTTCGTGTGTGAACTCTTTGTTTGTGGTGCGGCCTCGGCGAGCCGGTGGGCATGCGGTGTGTACGGGACTAGGGAGTCGAGGGTTTGTAGGTGTTGCGGCACCGAGGAGTGATCCATTGGGATCAAGCATAGTGGAAATCCTTCGTGTGTCGAAGGCGGGGATGTAGAGCAAGTGTGCTCGAACCTCGAAACAAATCCCTTGTGTTTGCGATTGCTCATTCTCTCGCTCTCTATCTCCTTGTTTATATCTTCATACTTATCTTGTCTTTATCTTTATATGCTTGATATATTGTGTGCTCATATTGTATATGCTTGGGTTTGTTTGTTAACACTTGTATTCAACCAAGAGAGCCAACGCGGCACCTCAACCCTTATCTAGGGGAATCTAGAGGAGTTAGTTCAGAGTCCTTCACGAGGAATCCGGCTACACTCTTGTGTTATACGTGGTGTTTAGTTTAAATAGTTTGTTTAGATCATAATAGTTTTTAATTCCGTATTATTTGTAATTAAGTGACCATTAGATTAGCCATCACCTATTCACCCCCTCTAGGTGATTTACAGGTATGAAAATCTTTATGGCTATTCTCATCATTTGAATTAAACGATAATACATTATGTCCTTAAAACTATAGAAGTTTTTATACACACAATCTTCAATTTATATCTAGGTGAACTAAATTTTTTTGAATCCCACATGCATGACAATCGGAGTTTCACCAATTACACAAATCAAATATTAACATGTCCCCTAAATTATTTAATTAATGACAATGAAAAATAAGTTATATAATTAAAAAAATCAATTTTTTAATAAATAAAATACTTCTGCTACGTGTCATAAAATATGAATAAAATCTCTGAATTATACATACCCAAATCTGCGTGAAAATAAAGATTAATTTGACTGACTATATAATTTTAACATCCAATTTATCTATTGTGTTTTCGAGAAATATTAAAAAAAATGGGAACTAAAATAGCTGAAATTGACTTGAGGGTCTTCTTGCAAATAATTCACGGACGGATTTCTAATAAAAATTCCATATATGAAGACTATCGTTTACAAAAAAAAAAAAAAAAGTCAATGTGAAATAAAATGATTGTTTATCCAAATAAGGGAGATTAAAGACAAATCATTTGGTGGGACCCGCAGTCGGCGCCGAAACAAGACAAGGGTGACGGCAGAACAGTGCTGCCATCGGATCCCCACGTAACGCCGCAGTTAACGCGTCGGTATTCCCAAAGTCGGTATGTGGGGCCCACTTTCAATAGACACGTGTCGCGCGATAAACGGGCTCACACCCCGGCATACAACACGGCCTGCGTCCGTTCTTTCTCGGGAGATTTATTTTTCTACAAAGGCTCTCGGAATTTTATTTTGCTGCATAAATAATTGGGATCATACTGTTCTCATTTTTATTTTCCACAAAGACCATATTGAACGATAGATTTGTGATAGCGAAGGATCCGTTTTACAGCGCTCCAATGTTCATCGATTGGAACTTGCATGAACTGAGCGACCTTGTTCACTGAGAAAGTAATATCGGGTCTGGTAAAGCTTAAGTATTGTTGTAGAGCCCTTACAGTACTTCAATAGATAAAGGGTCAGAAAGAGACTTGCTAACAATCTTAGATAGCTTACAGGAAGTGATCATAGGCGAGCTGACAGGCTTGACACCATCCATCTTGAGAGAAAAATAGACCCGAGAGTGTACGATGACACTCCACGCCCAAGAAATAGTGCATTGGGGAGATCCTTGATAAAACAAGAGTCAGGGTGAAATTCAAGAAGGACTTTATTATCAGTGGTAAATTGACTAACAGACAGAAGATTTTTGATAAAGTTATGATTCCCTAGGGAGAAGACATACAAACCATCCTTAAGTTGTTCCCGCAATAGAGTTTTCCGAGTAGAGAGATTTTAGGATCTGATTAATTTCATGAGGGTTGTCTTTCACATGGATCACATGTTTTCACATAAGTCACGTGTTGTCATTGATATCTTTAACATTCCCAACAATATCTAAATGCGGGAAAACTCACTAACCAATTTTCAATTCTCACAAAGAACTATTATTATTTTCTCACTTCCACCTCTAACCAAACAGTCCCATAGTAACGATAAGCATATATGAGATGTTCAAAATATAACCAATATGTCAAAATGATACATAATGATATAATAACAACACATCAGGCAGTGTATCGCATTCTCCGAAAAAGTATTAGCGTATCACATGATCTCTTAATCAAGAAAAGACAAGCTTGCGTGGCTTTACATGTTTATATATTTTTATTCGTATTCGTCAATATCTGATTAGTATCCGAATTCATGCTCCACTGATACTTATTGAGTGAGAAAATTCATATTCATATCTGTATTAAAAAAAAAAATCAAATGTTCTTAAATCTATATTCAATCCAAATTTATCTGGATGCAACCCTATATGTTGTTGGTTATTCTGCTTAACAAGAATCAATCTGACAACTAATCAAGATCACTGAGTTATCAACAATCTAATTGGCCAGGTCGGCAAATATCAGGTGGGAGGTTTTCCGTTCAATAGAACGTTCCTTAATTTAAGAACCACCTTTCAATTTCCTTCCTTGGTTAAAGCACCAATTAGACTGAATCTAAGTCAGTCTCGATATACTGTAAAGTATATCCCCTGTATAAAGGACTTAATCCACTTATACAGTATTTAGAGTGAGGTACGCTTAAAGCGAATCTCCTTAAGACAATTACGTCCCCCGCACTGGTGCTAACGGGATAATGGACGCTGGTCTCCCAAGATACAACACTCTTTCACGGTATTTGGATAGCACTACCAAATCACCGTACGGTCGAACCGTAGTCAACCAGTACCTTCACAGGATTGTTGAAGCAGCGGTACAAGGACAAATTTCAAACGAATATTTGCCTTTACTCTCTGGAGGAGCACCCACTGTTGAGGACGAAGGAAGGTTGAAGAATATCTTTCTTCAGAAGTATCAGATTCAGACAACAATTCTTATAAAAGAATATATTGAATTTTCTGATTCCTCTTTCAGAACAATTTGGCAGAATCTCCTTTTAGGAAGTCGCTTCGGATTCCCATTTCACGCTGGAAGTCGCGGATTCCACTTCACGCTGGAAGCACAGTTCAGAACGTTGGAAGAACAGTTCAGAACTCAGTATAGAGAGAGAGAGTGTTCAAACTCTGTTGGTGTGTCTGAGAATGAACCTCTGGAGCGCTATTTATAGCGCTCCGGAAGGGTATTCTCGTCCGCCAAAAGTCAACAGTTGCGACGGTTCGGACAGAACCGTCGCAACCGTTTAACCGCACGGTTTTTTCCGACAGCGGTTGGCGAACGGTTCGGATCCGTTCGCGCGGACACCCGTTGGCGGGCTGGAGCGGATTGGGGTAGTGGAGCGGATCTGTTCGGCCCACACCCTGAAACCCGATTCAAAAAGAACCAGTCCAGGTAGGGAACCCGAACCCAGACCTAGACCCAAGCCCGAGCCGGCCCGGCTCCGGCACCGGCCGGCCGCCGGCGGCCGGCGGCGGCGCCGCGCGCGCGCGCACGCATGTGCGAGCATAATTCCCTCCTTTTCGCGCGCGAAAAACTCCAAGTACCCAAAGGGCACGCCCTTTGTTCTCAATTTTCTCTATTTATACCCCATAAGCTTCCATCACACGGCCAATGTGGGACTAAATGCTTTTAGCTTCCTTTAGTCCCATTTGGCTTTGAATTAGGCAAACTTTGGACTTGAATATCTCATTCATTCGAAGTCGGAATTGAACATGTGAATATACCACGTTCATCACCAATGGAAGGAGAACACACTCCAACCATCATCCAGTTGATTCGATCAACGGATCTCGCCATAATTCAACTCGAAGATTCGCCTTCATATTCTTCAATTCCAACAATCCCCCACAATGAATGGAGATTCAAGGAATGACACACAAAGAGACTGACTCTATTGTGAAAGGTACTTGAGAAAAGAAACTGCATAAGGATAGGTGAACTAGGTCTTGAACCTTCCATAGCGAAAGGTTTATATCGGACTTACTGGCTAATCAGTGAACTAGGTCTTGAACTGTTAGCCGTTAGTGTAAGCCAAGTCAACAAGTTTCACACAGTAACTTTCCAAATCAACTTTGGTTCTCGGTTGTGTCCGTTTTGGCCCTGGACATTCTTGGTTTCAGAGAGTATCTTTAGGGAATAACAGCCTCCATAGAAATTCCCAAAGAGCCGACCCAACTCTATACTCACATAGGTGATGGACCTATTAAGAGTAGTCTACTCTACTCCACTTGTTTAGTAACAAGATATAGGCATCATTAAAAGCGTTAAGCTTATCCTTAACCCACTTGTAGAAAAGCACTTATGTGCACCTTAGGAATGGATTGGAGTCAAGCTCCCAAGTGCTTACTTGCTGAGTCAATCATAACTAGTTTTTTCTCTTGAACTTAGTCCGTGGGATCTCCAGTCGCTAAGTGAGGTTTCCATTAAGCTGACTCGGTAAGGTTAGGCTTTTAGGCCTATTCCCCTCGATGCGCAGTTTATACGCTCTCCACTTAAACCTTTAGTAAGCGGATCCGCTAAATTATCCTTTGACGATACAAAGTTAATAGAGATAATTCCATTTGAGAGCAACTGCTTCACGGTATTATGTCTACGATGAATATGTCTAGACTTACCGTTGTATATAGCATTTTGTGCCCTATATATAGCTGCTTGATTATCGCAGTGTATACATATAGCGGGCACTGGCTTTTGCCACAATGGTATATCTTCTAAGAATTGTCGAAGCCATTCTGCTTCTTCTCCAGCCTTATCTAAGGCTATGAATTCTGATTCCATAGTGGAACGGGCAATACATGTTTGCTTAGAAGATTTCCATGATACCGCTGCTCCTGCTAGAGTAAATACGTATCCGCTAGTTGATTTTGATTCCTCAGAATCTGCAATCCAATTAGCATCACTGTATCCTTCCAGTACAGGTGGATACTGTCCATATCTCAAGGCATATTCCTTGGTATGTGATACGTAACCCAATACTCGTAGTAGAGCGGTCCAATGTAGATCACTAGGATTGCTAGTGTATCTACTCAACTTGCTTACAGCGTAAGCAATATCGGGTCTAGTGCAATTCATCAAATACATTAGACTTCTGATAATCTGAGAATATTCCAACTGGCGTATCTCAGTTCCTGTATTCTTATGAAGGTGGACGTGTGGGAGAAAAGGGTTTGCATTCTCTTTTATCCCATGATCCTTGAATCTTTCTATCATCTTATCCATGTAGTGAGATTGAGATAGACTGATTCCATCTGGTGTTCTAGTAATTTTAATTCCTAAAATTACATCAGCAACCCCCAGATCTTTCATATCAAAACTGTTGGATAACATTCTTTTAGTGGACTTAATAATCTCAATATTAGTCCCAAGTATCAACATGTCGTCTACATAAAGACAGACAATGATACATGCATCTCCAACTATTTTCGTGTAAACACACTTATCGCATTCATTGATAGTGAATCCATCTTTGATCATGACACTATCAAATTTCTCATGCCATTGTTTTGGAGCCTGCTTTAAACCATATAAGGATTTTACCAATTTACACACCTTGTGTTCTTGGCCCTTGACTATAAATCCTTCAGGTTGCTCCATATATATCTTTTCATTTAATTCACCATTTAAGAATGCAGTCTTGACATCCATTTGATGGATATCTAAGTTGTGCAATACTGCAATTGCGATTAACATCCGAATAGACGTTATTCTTGTTACTGGTGAATAAGTATCGAAGTAGTCAAGTCCTTCTTTTTGTCGATAACCCTTGGCTACTAATCTAGCCTTGTACTTATCGATAGATCCATCGGGTTTTAATTTTCATTTGAAAATCCACTTACACCCAATTGGTTTACTTCCAGGAGACAAGTTTACCAATTCCCAAGTATGATTACTTAGTATGGATTCTATTTCGCTATTTATAGCTTCTTTCCACATTTGTACTTCTGGGGTTGACATAGCCTCTTTGAATGTTTGAGGCTCGCTCTCAATAGCGTATGCTATGAAATCTGGACCAAAAGATTTTGAGATTCTAGATCTCTGACTTCTTCTTGGTTCAGTTTCCGCATTAACAATTGGTTCCTCGGGGCTTTCGTCCCTGAACGCCATCTCGTGTGTTCTTTTCCCAGAAGTCTTATCTGCTTCCCGTTTGTACGGAAAGATATCTTCAAAGAACACAGCATCTCGAGATTCGATAATCATGTTTACATGAATATCTGGTATTTCTGATTTATGAACCAAAAATCTGTAGGCACTACTATTCAAGGCATAGCCTATGAATACGCAGTCCATAGTTTTTGCTCCCAACTTAGTCTTCTTAGGTAATAGTGCTAGCACCTTTGCTAGGCACCCCCACATTTTGAGGTAATGGTAGGAAGGTGTCCTTCCATGCCATAACTCGAATGGTATTAGACCAAGTTTCTTGTGGGGTACTCTATTTAGAATATGATTTGCAGTTAATAGAGCTTCCCCCACAAGTTCTGCGGAGCTCCAGAACTTACGAGCATGAAATTAACCATCTCCTTCAAAGTTCTGTTCTTCCGTTCAGCAATTCCATTCTGCTGAGGAGTGTATGGTGCTGTAGTTTGATGTATTATACCAAAACTAGCACATAACTGACTAAAATCATTTGATTCATATTCTCCGCCTCTATCGGATTTTAGAATCTTAATTTTCTTGTTGAGTTGATTCTCAACTTCGGCTTTATATGTTGTAAACATATTTATTGCCTCATCCTTACTGTTTAAAAGATACACATAACAGTATCTTGTACAGTCATCGATAAAAGTAATGAAATACTTTTTACCGCCTCTAGTTGGCATAAACTTCAAGTCACATAGATCGCTATGAATTAACCCTAAAGGTTCTGTATTTCGATCTATTAAGTGAAATGAATTTTTAGCCAACTTGGCCTCAACACAAATCTCACACTTGCGAATTTCTTCCAAGTTGAGTTTAGAAATATATCCCAGATTAGACAAGTTTTTCAAAGACTTGTAATTTACATGCCCTAATCTAGCATGCCACAAATTAGGAGACTCAAGCAAATAAAAAGAAGAATTTCCTTTATTTATTAGCTTTGGGTACAAATACACAGACTTTTTATCAACCACTGCAACATTGGCTTTAAAAAGTCCATCAACAAGATAGCCCTTTCCCACATACATCCCTCCCTTAGTAAGTACAAATTTGTCGGATTCAAATACAATTCTAAATCCTTTCTTTCTAAGTATTGATCCGGAGATCAAATTCTTGCGGATGTCTGGAACATGAAGGACATCGTTAAGAGTAAGCTCTTTCCCCGATGTCCACTTCAGGATGACCTTGCCCTTTCCTTCAATCTTTGAGGAAGCTGAATTACCCATGAACAATTGCTCATCTTGCTCTAGCCTTTGATATTCTGAGAATAACAATTTCTCCGAGCAGATGTGCCGGGTAGCTCCAGTGTCTACCCACCAATCCTTGTTGTTGGTTGTCAGGTTTACTTCTGACACCACAGCTGAAAGACTTGGTGATTCATGGTTGGTCATGTTCGCCTGTGGGTGGCTCTTCTTATTCTTCTTAAGACGGCTGCGACATTCATTTGCTTTGTGACCTTCTTTGTTGCAGATGTAACAGGTCCCTTTAAAGCGCATGTTTCTGCCGTCTTGAGCCTTGCCTTTATACCCCTGGGAAGGCTTCTTTCTCTTCAAGCTTTTGGAAGAAGACGCTTTCCCCTTTGAGTCCTCGATCACATTTGCTTTTGCTTCGTATGAGTTCTTACTGCTCCTTTTCTCGGACTTGCGGTTGTCCTCCTCTATACGAAGCCTCACAATGAGATCCTCCAACTTTAGCTCCTTTCTCTTGTGCTTCAGGTAATTCTTGAAGTCTCTCCACGCAGGTGGGAGCTTCTCCACGATTGTTGCAACCTGAAAAGTTTCAGGAAGAATCATACCTTCGGCCTCTATTTCGTGCAAGATAAGTTGGAACTCTTGCACCTGACTGATGACAGTCTTGGTATCCACCATTTTATACTCCAGAAATCGTCCTACGACGAACTTCTTGGTACCAGCATCCTCAGTCTTGTATTTCTTGTCAAGACTGGCTCATAACTTCTTTGCCGTAGTGATAGGACTGTAGACATTGTAAAGAGAGTCATCCAGTCCATTTAAAACATAATTTCGGCAAAGAAAGTCACCTTGTGTCCAAGCATCGACTGCAAGGACTGAGTCCCGATCAGTTCCGGGTTCTGGTGGATCCTCCTACAGGAATTTGGCCAGATGAAGAGTGGTCAAGTAGAAGAGTATCTTCTGTTGCCACCTCTTGAATTCTGTGCCGTTAAACTTTCCTGGCTTCTCCGGCTTCGGGTTAGGAAGTGGAGTAGGCATCAAACTTTGGAGCGGTATGTTTGTTGCCTTGCTGGAGCTATCTTGATTTGTCTCAGACATTTTCTGCAAGTTCAAGCAGAACAGACGTAAGAAACGTTAATTGTCTTAAGATTGTTGGTTATTCTGCTTAACAAGAATCAATCTGACAACTAATCAAGATCACTGAGTTATCAACAATCTAATTGGCCAGGTCGGCAAATATCAGGTGGGAGGTTTTCCGTTCAATAGAACGTTCCTTAATTTAAGAACCACCTTTCAATTTCCTTCCTTGGTTAAAGCACCAATTAGACTGAATCTAAGTCAGTCTCGATATACTGTAAAGTATATCCCCTGTATAAAGGACTTAATCCACTTATACAGTATTTAGAGTGAGGTACGCTTAAAGCGAATCTCCTTAAGACAATTACGTCCCCGCACTGGTGCTAACGGGATAATGGACGCTGGTCTCCCAAGATACAACACTCTTTCACGGTTTGCCTTTACTCTCTGGAGGAGCACCCACTGTTGAGGACGAAGGAAGGTTGAAGAATATCTTTCTTTAGAAGTATCAGATTCAGACAACAATTCTTATAAAAGAATATGTTGAATTTTCTGATTCCTCTTTCAGAACAATTTGGCAGAATCTCCTTTTAGGAAGTCGCTTCGGATTCCCACTTCACGCTGGAAGTCGCGGATTCCACTTCACTCTGTTGGTGTGTCTGAGAATGAACCTCTGGAGCGCTATTTATAGCGCTCCGGAAGGGTATTCTCGTCCGCCAAAAGTCAACAGTTGCGACGGTTCGGACAGAACCGTCGCAACCGTTCAACCGCACGGTCGGAAAGAACCAGTCCAGGTAGGGAACCCAGACTCAGACCCAAGCCCAGCCCCGGCACCGGCGCCGGCCGGCCGGCCGCCGCCAGCGGCGCGCATGTGCGAGCATAATTCCCTCCTTTTCGCGCGCGAAAACTCCAAGTACCCAAAGGGCACGCCCTTTGTTCTCAATTTTCTCTATTTATACCCCATAAGCTTCCATCACACGGCCAATGTGGGACTAAATGTTTTTAACTTCCTTTAGTCCCATTTGGCTTTGAATTAGGCAAACTTTGGACTTGAATATCTCATTCATTCGAAGTCGGAATTGAACATGTGAATATACCACGTTCATCACCAATGGAAGGAGAACACACTCCAACCATCATCCAGTTGATTCGATTAACGGATCTCGCCATAATTCAACTCGAAGATTCGCCTTCATATTCTTCAATTCCAACATATGTAATCCAAGAATTCGGTAACTCAGTTTCTATATTGATAGCCTAGGCAAAGTTTTTAGGAATTTGTCCTTTTTCATGGTGTTTGGTGGTGAAAATATAAATACAAATTGCTTATATCTTGTCGACTGTTATACTGATGCTCTTGTAGTGAAAAAAAACTACGAGCTCAAATCTCGCACGTAATAAACTACGATCAATTCTGCAGCCAAAATCATAAATAAGATAAGCTTCTAAAACAAAAATGCCCAAATACTTAGTGCCTAAGCCAGGTAACCAAAAAAGAAGAAGAATAAAAAAAATCGTCAAAAGGAATGGTTTGTTTAATTAACCCGTTTTCTTTTGATATATACAAATTTTCACGTAACACTTAAATAGTAGTTGGAACACAAATCACAATAACACGCGTTCGTTTCTGAGCCGTTGGATGTAGAGTCGGCGAGCTGGAAAGCGTCTCGATCTGTGGGCCCCACACGAATAAAAAACAGATTCTGATCGAGACATCTGGGGACACGTGCTCGTTGGGATAGGTAAACGGGCCTGACGCGGTGTGCCGGCGGGCGGCACCGGATAAGTTAAACTGGTCTTTCGGGTGCACGCCACCGCAATGATTAATACTGAGTCCACAGTTTTGCTTTGCTCGCGTACCCTTGTGAAAGCGACACCAATGAATCACATTATAGTGGGCCCCAAAATCAATATTTTTTTTTGTTAATGTTTAATGTTTTTGTTGTGATGATTGTGGTTTTTTTTTTTTTTTTTTTTTATGGGTTTACTTCTTTCTTCTTTCAAAGAAAACAGCTGATCATCAAATTTTTTTTTTAAATTGTGTCTCTTTTATTTTCACTTCTCATCTTTCTATTTTTTTCGTTTTTATAACAAGAGGCGCATGAAGACACTCAATATCACGTGAGAGTTTATACCGATAACTTATGAGTGAGCAGAGCTCTTATGAACTCAATGCCTTACCGAGTGCTAGTTGTAGGAGGACTTTTCTATTTTTCTTATTTGCATATAACAGACAGCTTTTATACATTTTTTAAAATATATATTTCAATAAATTATAACCAATAACCTCACGTCATCGTAGTCATCATAGAAGGGGAAAAAAAAAAAAAAAGAATCTTTTCCCCTGTACAGGACACTAAGCTCACTCAAAAGAAAAGGAACTTCATGAAAAATTAAAAGTTAATTCATTAAAATATCTAATTAATTTTATCGCTCTGTATATATCAATTATTATCAATTATTATGAGTCTAAATTTTAGTCTTTATTATTATATAAGGAAAGATAATCCTCTATCAGAAAGGAAAAGTTTTACTTACAGCAAATTAAACTTATTTAGTGAATATCATGCTAATTATTTATAATTTAGAAACCTTATAAAGTGTAGAATACTTTCTTTTTATTTGGTAATTAGAAAATATAAAACCCTAAAACTTGGAAAATCATGAAATTTGGGGACAAGGCATGGGAAGGGATGTATGTAGCCACTGACACTACAAGTCTAAGAAACAAGTTTCACTGACAGAACAAAGAAAGTGTATTAATTCAATGATTGGAACGGAATATGTTTATTTTCGCTGTGTCGTGAGGTCAGAGCCAAAAAATACCATTCAGATTTCAGCCAATTAAAAGATGACCAAGTTAGAGAGCGTGTTAAAATATAAATGTAATATTTTTTAACTTTTATCGTAATTTTAAAGTTTTAATAGTGACAAGGATATTAATAGCTTATTTGTTATGTTTTAATGTGAGGCCCATTCATATGAGTTTTTTTTAAAGATTAATTGTAGACTGTCTAAAAATACTGATGACTAAGTCTCAGACGTGGACTTCATATCAAATATGAGGCCACCGCTACATGAAGAACCCAGCCTTAAATAAAATAGAGATCTAGATATTCTCCTCTTTTTTTTAATTAGTTTTGATCATTCATAATTTTCTTTACAATTAATAAGAATTTTTACAGTAAAAAGAAACACTAATATTCAATTTTAAATATGGCCCAAATAATTTAATATAACATAATTGTTAAGCCCCATATTATGTCTAAACAAGGCTTAAAAAATATATAAATTAAAAAAAAAAAAAATCAACGCTTCTACTTCTTGGGCCAACGCCCGAGCCTGCAACAATTGACTAGTGGACTGGATGAGAATATGGGCGAATATATCAATAATGGACTTTTTTCGGCCTCTATTTAATTCCTTTCAAGGCAATTTCCAGCCCATATAGGAGATAACTAGTCAGGCTTGCTCCGTCCTTTATGAATTAAAGATTTACGCAAATTGTGAATATGCAAATGGCCCATGACATAGAACCAATAAAGCCCAATCATTAGTTTAAAATGGGCTATTTTATATTCCAATTGAAAAAATGGGCCTTTTCTAACATGGCCGCGTTTTTGATGTTTTTGCTGAAAAGTGCCATTGCATACCTTTGCCATCACAACTGGAAACGCAAAGTATCATTGGAGCAAAGTCTCAAGTTCAAGTCCTAACTACGATTTATGCATTAAAACAAAAAAAATGGTATCATTGTAGCGAAGTGATAAATAGTTTTTCGGCCTCGCACAAATGACATATTGTTTCAGAGTTGTTCTTGAATAGATTTCAGTAGGTATTTGCGTTGATCTAAATACATTTAAACAAGATCATATGTAATAAATTACCTCTTTATCAGATCAAAGGGAAGGAGAGTTTTATTCAACATTATTCTATCACGAAAGGAATGCCAAAAGTAAACGATCTTGAGGATGCGAAGATGAAGGAGATTATTTTTCTCCAACCAATACGTACTCTTCTTAATCCTTAAAAGAGATGCGAGGCGTCCAATAAAGAATAACAAGTAATAGTAAAAAATGAAAACCTACTCATGAAATTTATAATATCAAGACAACCTAATCAACTCATCGTATATCTAAACTCTTGATTCTATATCATGAATTCCACACGTGTAGATGAGATCCACATCATAATTAAAATACACCTATGGCTAAGTATAATTGAAAGGAGTCTAGACCCAACTATTTAAACATGTTCAATACCTAAATGAGTCAACAACATAGGTTATAGAGACGGATGCATATTTTCGATTGACTTGTGTAGGCCCTAATCAATTTAGACTCAAATCAAAATAAGTCTAACAATTTAAAGTTTCTCTTGCAGCAAGATCATCTAAGGGGCTGTTTGGATTCAGGAAAGTGGGTGGATGTAAGAAAATGAGGAAGTGTCATTTCTCACTCCCCCATCTATCCAAACACCGGAAAAGAAAAATAAGAAAACCCTTTTTCTTTTCTCTCTCTCCTTTTACACAATCATTTCCTCACTTTCAGGGTGTTACAATTAATTTTGTAGTCATGTAAATCTTATTTGTAATAAGTTACAGCTCAAAACAGTTAATTCTGTGATCGTGTAAATCTCACTTGCATTCTAATTACCGTCTAATTTTTATTTTTTCTTAATTAATTTTTATTTTAATATTATTTTGCTGTCAACTTTGTGGTCAACTTTTTCACTTTCACTTTCACATTACCATCCAAACACCAGAAAAGACATAACATTTTTCAAATCACACTTTCCAACATTTAAATACCGAAAAACTTACTAACTAATTTTCAAGTTCTAAAGAAACTATTACCACTTTCTCACTTCCTCACTTCCACCCTTAACCAACCAGCCTCTAAATGAGAACATGTTGTTTCTGTTGTGCCCAAGAACACTCAAAATTGTAAATTAGAATCTTACAATAGTTTTTGCAATAGTGATACTTAGTGGTTGTGAACCATTGGTGTATTTCTGGCCAATTGGGAGAAGAATAAAGAGACAATAAAGATCACTATTTTTATATCTTATATTTCTCTCCTCCAATCAATAGTGTTGTGCGCAGGACAACAACCTCTCTGAGAAATTCACCAACCAGGCGGAGACAGATGCAGCCAGAGACGTAACCAACACGACAAGAATAGAGAACAATAGAGAAAAAACAACCAACACAGTATTTAACGAGGTTCGGCAACGTGCCTAAGTCCTCGGGGCAAGGGAGAGAGAGATTTTATTGATTCAACTATCAGTACAAACTAATATAGAGGGATACTTGAGGGAACTTTCAGGGATACAATACATGAGGACTCTAGCCCTTATTTATAACCACAGAATCCCTGGGTTTTAGGAAAGCCCAGCTGGATTCGATCCCAAATAGAAAAGGAATTCGAATCTCAAAAGGAAAGCCAAAACGCGCCTGTCGGTCGACCGGCGGGTCGACCGACCCATGTCCCACGTCGACTGGACCCAACCGAGAGCAGCCTGCTATGTGAAGAAATTAATCAAGAGTTAGAGAATCAAAATTTAATTTTAAGAGTGCTAAATATCAAAATATAGTAGCATGCGCAAATTTAAGATTGAGTGGTATGTATTATTGTTGCAAGTTCATATTTTAACTAAAGCTCAATAATAGGGGTAGGGACTATTTAATAGACTGCTGAGTTGGCTTCATGACTACCTGCTTTCTTATCCATACCATTTCATCCTGCCACGGCATCTACGTAGTGATGTGAGTTAACCAATCAAAAAGTTGCTAAGGAAAAGCTTCATTATTTTCTACTACTTCTTTGTTGTTTCAAAACCATAACCAATCAGGTATGAAGACAAAATATTGAACATTTTTTAAAGTAATAATGCTTCCTGCCAGCAACTTTAATTTTTAGCACATCGAAGCTGTTGACATTGGTTAGAAAGCAGGTCCTCCCGAAGCCAATTAATATTCAAAGCACAGTTGTGTCAGTCTAAGCATCAGGGTAGTAAGTTAGGAGTCATAGAGTGGACGAATAATTATAATACTTATTGCAAGACTTAAAACCTTCACCAGATCAGCTCAATAAAAGAATCAAAAAGCAGAATCAGAAAAATGCGAGGAAAAAAAAAGAGTGATGTTGTGCAGGCTCAGCATATAGTGATTATGATTTAAGAACACCACTTTTTTATAATCATATATAATGATAAATTAATGAAACCTCTTGTTTGTGCAGTCCAGTTGTATAAAACTTTCTCAGTTAGTGAGATTTAATCAAGCATTGAAAATTGAACTCTATTTGAAAATTTTAATAAATCAGATAATTATCAATCAGCAAATGCTTAAAGTATGCAAACTAAAGGCGGGGAGATCTTGCTTAATTTTTTCAATTATGAGGATATCAATGAATAACAATGATAATTAATCATAACTCAGTTGTGATAAAATTATCTTGCAGATAGCACAAGATTAATTACTAAACAGAAAATAAATAAATCTAAAATCTAAGTCTTAAGGAGTATAACAAATGGTTATATTAATTTGCAATGAAATCTCCAAATTATCAGTGCAGTATCTACACAAGCATGCAATTAGACAATTAAACAAGTATCTACATGTCTAGGCTCTAAATAGCAAGCTAGCAACATAATTCAAACATATGATGGGGTTATTTTAAAATACTTACAATGGGTAATGGCTCATAGCCCAATAGCAACAATGATATACAGAAATATGTGAACAATGTTACCGGTCTCAGGGAAGGCGTGTGATCACTGCGCTAAAAGGCATATCGCCGACCTCGTGCGGTCAGCCCAAGGCAGATGTGCCCCTTAGCGATACTACCCCTCTCTGCCGGTATCCCTTGCGTGCACGACCACGAAGGGGAGGTGACCTCGAAAAGTAAGCAATGCCCAGATTAAAGGAGAAAGTGAAATTTGATATGAGAAAGAGAATTCTTTTTTCATTTTTTAATCCCCTTACACTTCTACTATCATGATGTTGATGTATTTATATAGTAAAACTTTAGCCCCTAACTAACCCCACTAACATGTAACTTACCCCACTAACATGTAACTTACCCCACTTTGTATGGCAATAAGTCATTAGTGGAGAGGTGGTTGGAGACCATGTCAAGTTTTTAATTAAAATTTTAATCTTATTTATATATTTTAATAAAAATATCCAACAGTCCCCCACAAAAGATTAAAATTTCAAATAAAATATAAAAGATGTAAGAATATCTGGGCATGTTATCCTATGCAATCGGTGCAGGTAGCTTCCGGCTTTGAACCTACACTTAGTGACATTTTGTCGCATCTTGAGGGACATAATGGACTAGGCCTTGAATTAGGCTCCTTTACCAAGAATTGACAAAAGCACACATAGAATGCTTACAATATTGGGTCGCGGGGTGGAGCGTTATGGCCATGCTCACATACCGACTCATGAGAGTTTCTAGGTTCTGCTCCTGTAACTGATTCTGAACCTAGAAGGAGCAAAAGAACAAGAACTCTTACATCCTTCGGTGAGGACTTCTTCACCTATCTTGTAGAAGGTGATCCTAACTC
Source organism: Agave tequilana (assembly GCA_038442645.1). Classification (NCBI taxonomy): domain Eukaryota; kingdom Viridiplantae; phylum Streptophyta; class Magnoliopsida; order Asparagales; family Asparagaceae; genus Agave; species Agave tequilana. Next base: position 35,442 of record JAVJIF010034749.1, read on the forward strand.
TTTCAAGGAAGCAATGGACTCTTCTGAATCTCCTTTCTGGAAAGAAGCCATTGACAGTGAGATCAAGTCCATAATGGAGAATAACACTTGGATTCTCACTGACCTTCCTCCAGGATGCAAACCTGTAGGTTGTAAATGGATCTTCAAGAAGAAACTCCGACCTGATGGCACTGTCGACAAATATAAAGCAAGATTAGTTGCCAAGGTTTCACCCAACAAAAGGGTATTGACTTCTTTGACACATATTCTCCTGTTGCCAGGATCTCCTCTATCAGAATCCTTCTAGCACTTGCATCAATTCATAACATGTTCATTCACCAAATGGATGTCAAGACTGCTTTCCTGAATGGCGATCTTGAAGAAGAAATCTATATGGACCAATCAGAAGGATTCATTGCCAAGGGACAAGAAAACAAAGTATGCAAACTTGTGAAGTCATTGTATGGACTTAAACAAGCACCTAAACAATGGCATCAAAAGTTTAACAAAGTTATTGCACAATTTGGATTCATTATCCATGAACATGACAGGTGCATATACTCTAAGAACTTTGGCAATGAGTATATTATTCTTTGTCTATATGTAGATGATATTCTTATCCTTGGAACTTCTCTTGATGCAATCCAAAGAGTAAAGGATTATCTTTCCCAAAACTTTGATATGAAGGATCTAGGTCCTGCTGATATGATATTGGGAATGAAAATATCCAAAACCTCTAATGGAATTTCTTTGAGTCTTGCTCATAGCATTGAAAGAATGCTTCATAAATTTGATTTCTATAACTCTAAACCTATTTCTACACCCTATGATTCTTCAATTGCTTTGAAAAAGAATATGGGTGAGCCTGTGTCTCAACTGAAATACTCTCAATTAATAGGTTCACTTCTTTACATTTCCAACAGGACAAGGCCTGACATCTCTTATGCTGTAGGTAGATTGAGTAGATATACTAGTAACCCCAGTAGAGAACACTGGACTGCACTAGAGAGAGTTTTCAGATATCTTAGAGGCACAATTGGCTATTGTCTGACTTACACTAGATATCCTGATGTTATGGAAGGTTATAGTGATGCAAACTGGGTCACTGATTCTAACAGTGTTAAGTCTACTACCGGATATGTATTCATGTTCGGTGGTGCTGCTGTGTCCTGGAAATTCTGCAAACAAACAGTGATTGCCAGGAGCACCATGGAGTCCGAGCTCATTGCTCTGGACACAACTTGCTCTGAAGCTGAATGGTTAAAGGATCTTTTATCTGAATTCTCTATCGTGCCTAAACCCATACTTCTAATCTCTGTTCATACTGATTCAAGATCCACCATTGAGATTCTAAAGCAAGATAATGCCAATAAGAAGATGAACAGACATATTCAAATCAGACTTAAGTCTGTTCAGCGCCTATTGGGCAAAGTTGTGCTTCTAGACTTTGTAAAGTCCGAGAAGAATATTGCTGACCCATTGACTAAGGGTCTTTCTAGGAGTGTGGTCCTAGAATCATCGAGGGAGATGGGGTTAAGCCCATAGTAGAGTTCACCGACAGCGGGAACCCAACCTACTTGATTGGGAGTTGATTCCATGAAAGAGGTTCAATGTGGTAGGAACAAGCTGGACTGGTGATACTCGTGTGGAGCATCGACCCGGATATGTTTATATCATGTATGTAGCATTGTAGCTACTACCCCTTCTCTATGGTGACGATGCTCTTATAATACAGCTAGGTAAGGATGAGTTTGACTCTTAATAAGTCCAACGCATGTAGTGTGGAGGGTATACTATCCAGCTGTAGTACCCTTGGAGGACTTACCTACGTGAGAGGAACCGTGATGGCCGCGGTTGGGGGGGGCAGGGCTGACCCTAGAAACTCTCATGAGTCGGTTATTGTGAGCATGACCTTTAACGCTCAACCCGCTCGCTCAATAGATGGAAACTTACTGTGTGTGTCTTTCATCAATATCTGGTTAAAGAGGCCTAATTCAAGGCGTAGTCCATTAGGTCCCTCAGGTGGCGATGAAATTCACTAAGGGTAGATTCAAGGCCGCAAGCTATCGACCCCGAATCCACAGCATGATGTTGCCCGATTTTATTCGTATTTTATGATCTGATGATGTGATGGTTATTGATTTGTTTTATCCTCTCTGAAACTCAAGTTTTGGGGGGGACTGTTGGATGTGAGTTGAGTTGGAGGGAAAACTTGAGTTTCCCTCTTATTCACCTTTGAGTTTAGTCCCACATTGGATAGGACATGGGAGGTTAGGTAGTATATATACCAACACCTCTCATGCCTATTGTTATGAGTGTTGGGCCATGGGCCACATCCCCACACGCGCGCACACGCGCCGAACCGAACCGGGCCGGGCCGGGTGCGGGTGGCGCGCGCCCACGACCTGCGGACACGAATGCAGTTCGGTTCAGGGGCTTGTTGGACCTGCTACATTTTGTTTTTTATTTTTTAATTTTGATTTAAAATTCTGTTATGATTTTTTGGGATTTTCGATTCAGTTTTGACCCACTCTCCCACTCTCCGGATCTGCTCGCGAACTGCACGATCGTGTGCAGATTTGGAGCGGGTCTGTTGTAACAGCTGAACTCCGAGAATCTATAAATAGCTTCTCGCAGTTCAGACTGTTACCTGCAGAAAAATCTTACAATCTCCTTCTCCCTCCTACAGTAAAATTCTTTCCTACAAAATTCTGTTCGGTTTTTGGTGATTTCTCCGGCGACTTTTATTACGGGCAGCGCATTTCCATCTGAGCAGAGGCCTAGCTCTTCGTCCGGGGCTGGGTGCTGGTGATCTACCGGGGGAGCTTTTACCGCTAGGAGAGGAGGCTATTCTAAGGTCCGGACGAGAGACCGGCCATCTATCTTCTAGGGCAGTGCTTCTGCACGACTGTCACCCCAGGCCAGCTTTTTTGTTTTCTTTAAATTCTTCATTTTAGTTGCATGCTATAATTCTGAAAAATATCCTTCAATCTAGAAGATAGATTATTGATAAATTCTTGCAATTAATTTTAGAGAATTATTTCATGCAATATAGTTACTTGTCCATTTCATGCAGTTGATAATTTTCTTGCAATAAAAAACAGTCCCTGCAAGTAAAGATAATTATTTAAAACAATTAGATATTAAAAAAAAAAAATTGTATTCTTACAGTTTGTATTAAATTTTCATTAAAAGATTTGCATTAAATTTTCATTGCAAAATTATTGTATTAAATCCTTTCAAACTAATTAGATCTTGTCTTAATATCCTGTTGTAAGATTCCTTAAATCTGATCTAATTATAATCTCTTTTAATTTATTGCAAAAACAAAATTTATTTGCTCTAATTATTACAAGGCAAAAATCTCAATATAAGATCCTAGAAAATCTAAATAACTTTATTCTTTACAACTTTACATTTAGTAATTATTATAAGGTAAAATTCTTTTCATTACAAACTTTAATCATTTGTTTTCATTACAACATCTTATTAATTTTTGTTACAAAAGAAAATTATTTTATTTAAATCTTGTCATATTTATAAACTCATATTACAAGAATTTTCATACATTCATTAGTTAATTAATTGTTTAGTTCTGCTATATTAGTTAACTAAAATAGAATTGTCTAAATTCTTGCAATTATCTAATCCCTCTAGTTTATAATTGCATAGTTTAATTGTCTTTTGTTAATTAATTCCTGCTAGTTCATTTCTGAAATTTTTATTGGACTTATTGATTAGAAATTTAGAGGTACATCAGTTTAAAAATTGAAATAACCTTTAGAAATCATTATTGTTATAATTTTGAATTAGGAAATTAAAAGGACAAGTTTATATCTTGTATCTTGTTATATTTTACTTGAATTATTTGGCACATAATTAAAGAAGGATCTTACACTATTTATTTTGCAAACCCTAATCTAAAAGCTACCAACATAAACTAAATTCTGACATTATTAAAATAATTTTGGAATACAGAATTCAGGTAGCACATCCCGTCACTATGGCAAAATCTGATCATTCCAAGGGTGTCAAACCGGAGAAATTCTCCGGCACATACTTTAAGAGATGGGCAAACCAGATGAAGTACTGGTTAACCACTTTAGGTCTCATATCAGCCATAGATGACTCCATTCCTGCACCTTCTCCTAAACCTTCATCTGTTGGATCTTCTCCTGTTGAAACTCCTCCTACAACTCCTTCCTCCTACATCTATTTGAAACCTGAGGAAATTGACTACCATTGTCTCCATAGAATTCTTAGTGCACTCTCTGATAGTCTATATGACATTTATTATGAATATAAGAGTGCTAAAGAACTATGGACAGCTCTCGAAGATGAATATGGCCTCGATGATGCTGGAATCGAAAGATTCACCTCCTCCTCCTTCAATAAATTCATGATGACCGATAGTAAACTATCAATGATCAACTTCATGAATTTCAAGACTATATCCGACACCTTCAATCGAAAGGAAATCAATTCTCCGATGATTACAAGGTGTCTTGCCTTATTGACAAACTCCCTCCTTCCTGGTCAACCTTTGCTGGAGACCTCCGTCACAAGCAAGGTGACCTAACTCTTGTGCAAGCCCTAAAAGCGATTCGCATAGAAGATCAGCATAGGCAAAACTCTAAAACCAAGTCAGAAATGAAAGCTAAAGTGAACTTGGTGGAGGATAAGCCTAAGCGAAAGTTTATGAATCCCAAGGCAAAAAGTTCAAAAAACCCAATCATTTTCATTCTTCTCCCCATGCAAATTCTTCTTCTTTCAAACCTTCTCAATCTTCCTCCTTCAAACCCAAAACCTTTGGCCAGAAGTCTGATGGAAGATTCTGCTACGTCTGCGGAAGAACGAATCACATGGCACCTCAATGTTTCAACCGGAAGAAAGAACCTGTCAAAGCTCAACCAAGAGGAAATGGAGGAAATGGCGGACACAAGGTCAACATGGTGGAACTAGACTCCAATTCCTTTAGGTTAGATTCTTCTCTTCCTATTGTCAACTCTATCACCTTCTCCTCGGACTGGTGGTTAGACTCAGGAGCCAATATTCACATCTGTACTGATCGCTCCTGGTTTAAATCCTATCAGGAACAACGTGGAGGAAGCGTGAGCCTGGCAGATGACTCCACTAGAGAGATAAAGGGAACTGGACGTATTGATCTCAGAATGACCTCAGGGAAAATTCTGACTCTTCAAGGCGTCCTGCATGTACCTACACTTCGGAGAAATCTGATCAGCGAGTCTTCACTTCTTAGAGCTGGCTATAGGATTGTCAAGGAATCCAATAAATTTGTAATCTCCAAGTCTAATATCTTCATTGGAAAAGGCTTTGTTTGTGATGGTCTTTTTCGTCTCAATGTAATAAATTCTTCTGATAATAAAATTTCAATTCCTGTTGCTTTGAACATTGAGTCCTGTGATATCTGGCATGGAAGACTTGGACATGTCAACTTCAACTCTATCAAGAAAATGATTAACTTGAACCTTATTCCTAAAACCTCCTTTGATACAACTTCTAAATGTGAAATATGTGTTCAAGGCAAACATGTCCGAACACCTTTTCACTCCATCACAAGAAATTCTGAACCCCTCGAACTTATTCACAGTGATGTGTGTGACTCGAACAGAGTTCTCACCCGAGGCGGTAGAAGATACTTTGTGACATTCATTGATGACTACTCCAAATTCTGTCACACCTATCTTATTAAATCCAAGGATGAAGTCCTCGATTGGTTTAAGGTGTATAAGCCGAAGCTGAGAACCAACGCGAAAAGAAGATCAAAATCCTAAGATCTGATCGTGGGGGGGAGTATACCTCAAATGATATGACAGAATTCTGCCAAGAACACGGCATTATTCATGAGGTAACTGCTCCCTACACACCTCAATCCAACGGTGTAGCTGAAAGAAAAAACAGAACACTGATGGACATGGTGAATTGCATGTTACTCAGCTCAGGTGTACCTGAAAATCTTTGGGGTGAAGCTCTCCTTTCTGCCTGTTTTATACTCATAGGGTTCCCCAAAGAGACTCCGACGTTACTCCATATGAACGTTGGAAAGGGAGAACTCCTAACATTCTATTCTTCAAGGTTTGGGGTTGCCTGGCTAAGGTTTCAATACCGGAACCGAAGAAAAGGAAAATCGGCCCCAAGACTGTTGATGCTATCTTTATCGGGTATGCACTAGATAGCAATGTTAACCGATTTCTAGTGGTTAACTCTGAGATCAGTGAAATATCCAACAACACCATCATTGAAGCTAGGGATGCTGTTTACTTTGAAAACATCTTTCCTTTCAAGTCTAGAATCCCTAGTGATCCTTCTTGCACTCCTTCTACCTCTGATATCCCTTCTTCTAGTTCTGCTCCTGTAACTGATTCTGAACCTAGAAGGAGCAAAAGAACAAGAACTCTTACATCCTTCGGTGAGGACTTCTTCACCTATCTTGTAGAAGGTGATCCTAACTCTTTCAAGGAAGCAATGGACTCTTCTGAATCTCCTTTCTGGAAAGAAGCCATTGACAGTGAGATCAAGTCCATAATGGAGAATAACACTTGGATTCTCACTGACCTTCCTCCAGGATGCAAACCTGTAGGTTGTAAATGGATCTTCAAGAAGAAACTCCGACCTGATGGCACTGTCGACAAATATAAAGCAAGATTAGTTGCCAAGGGTTTCACCCAACAAAAGGGTATTGACTTCTTTGACACATATTCTCCTGTTGCCAGGATCTCCTCTATCAGAATCCTTCTAGCACTTGCATCAATTCATAACATGTTCATTCACCAAATGGATGTCAAGACTGCTTTCCTGAATGGCGATCTTGAAGAAGAAATCTATATGGACCAACCAGAAGGATTCATTGCCAAGGGACAAGAAAACAAAGTATGCAAACTTGTGAAGTCATTATATGGACTTAAACAAGCACCCAAACAATGGCATCAAAAGTTTAACAAAGTTATTGCACAATTTGGATTCATTATCCATGAACATGACAGGTGCATATACTCTAAGAACTTTGGCAATGAGTATATTATTCTTTGTCTATATGTAGATGATATTCTTATCCTTGGAACTTCTCTTGATGCAATCCAAAGAGTAAAGGATTATCTTTCCCAAAACTTTGATATGAGGATCTAGGTCCTGCTGATATGATATTGGGAATGAAAATATCCAAAACCTCTAATGGAATTTCTTTGAGTCTTGCTCATAGCATTGAAAGAATGCTTCATAAATTTGATTTCTATAACTCTAAACCTATTTCTACACCCTATGATTCTTCAATTGCTTTGAAAAAGAATATGGGTGAGCCTGTGTCTCAACTGAAATACTCTCAATTAATATGTTCACTTCTTTACATTTCCAACAGGACAAGGCCTGACATCTCTTATGCTGTAGGTAGATTGAGTAGATATACTAGTAACCCCAGTAGAGAACACTGGACTGCACTAGAGAGTTTTCAGATATCTTAGAGGCACAATTGGCTATTGTCTGACTTACACTAGATATCCTGATGTTATGGAAGGTTATAGTGATGCAAACTGGGTCACTGATTCTAACAGTGTTAAGTCTACTACCGGATATGTATTCATGTTCGGTGGTGCTGCTGTGTCCTGGAAATCCTGCAAACAAACAGTGATTGCCAGGAGCACCATGGAGTCCGAGCTCATTGCTCTGGACACAACTTGCTCTGAAGCTGAATGGTTAAAGGATCTTTTATCTGAATTCTCTATCGTGCCTAAACCCATACTTCCAATCTCTGTTCATACTGATTCAAGATCCACCATTGAGATTCTAAAGCAAGATAATGCCAATAAGAAGATGAACAGACATATTCAAATCAGACTTAAGTCTGTTCAGCGCCTATTGGGCAAAGTTGTGCTTCTAGACTTTGTAAAGTCCGAGAAGAATATTGCTGACCCATTGACTAAGGGTCTTTCTAGGAGTGTGGTCCTAGAATCATCGAGGGAGATGGGGTTAAGCCCATAGTAGAGTTCACCGACAGCGGGAACCCAACCTACTTGATTGGGAGTTGATTCCATGAAAGAGGTTCAATGTGGTAGGAACAAGCTGGACTGGTGATACTCGTGTGGAGCATCGACCCGGATATGTTTATATCATGTATGTAGCATTGTAGCTACTACCCCTTCTCTATGGTGACGATGCTCTTATAATACAGCTAGGTAAGGATGAGTTTGACTCTTAATAAGTCCAACGCATGTAGTGTGGAGGGTATACTATCCAGCTGTAGTACCCTTGGAGGACTTACCTACGTGAGAGGAACCGTGATGGCCGCGGTTGGGGGGGGGCAGGGCTGACCCTAGAAACTCTCATGAGTCGGTTATTGTGAGCATGGCCTTTAACGCTCAACCCGCTCGCTCAATAGATGGAAACTTACTGTGTGTGTCTTTCATCAATATCTGGTTAAAGAGGCCTAATTCAAGGCGTAGTCCATTAGGTCCCTCAGGTGGCGATGAAATTCACTAAGGGTAGATTCAAGGCCGCAAGCTATCGACCCCGAATCCACAGCATGATGTTGCCCGATTTTATTCGTGTTTTATGATCTGATGATGTGATGGTTATTGATTTGTTTTATCCTCTCTGAAACTCAAGTTTTTGGGGGGACTGTTGGATGTGAGTTGAGTTGGAGGGAAAACTTGAGTTTCCCTCTTATTCACCTTTGAGTTTAGTCCCACATTGGATAGGACATGGGAGGTTAGGTAGTATATATACCAACACCTCTCATGCCTATTGTTATGAGTGTTGGGCCATGGGCCACATCCCCACACGCGCGCACACGCGCCGAACCGAACCGGGCCGGGCCGGGTGCGGGTGGCGCGCGCCCACGACCTGCGGACACGAATGCAGTTCGGTTCAGGGGCTTGTTGGACCTGCTACATTTTGTTTTTTATTTTTTAATTTTGATTTAAAATTCTGTTATGATTTTTCGGGATTTTCGATTCAGTTTTGACCCACTCTCCGATCTGCTCGCGAACTGCACGATCGTGTGCAGATTTGGAGCGGGTCTGTTGTAACAGCTGAACTCCGAGAATCTATAAATAGCTTCTCGCAGTTCAGACTGTTACCTGCAGAAAAATCTTACAATCTCCTTCTCCCTCCTACAGTAAAATTCTTTCCTACAAAATTCTGTTCGGTTTTTGGTGATTTCTCCGGCGACTTTTATTACGGGCAGCGCATTTCCATCTGAGCAGAGGCCTAGCTCTTCGTCCGGGGCTGGGTGCTGGTGATCTACCGGGGGAGCTTTTACCGCTAGGAGAGGAGGCTATTCTAAGGTCCGGACGAGGGACCGGCCATCTATCTTCTAGGGCAGTGCTTCTGCACGACTGTCACCCCAGGCCAGCTTTTTTGTTTTCTTTAAATTCTTCATTTTAGTTGCATGCTATAATTCTGAAAAATCCTTCAGCTTTCAGTCGGTCGACCGGGCGGTCGACCGAGCTAATCCTGTGCACGTTGTGCACACCGGTCGACCGGACGGTCGACCGGCCTTCTCCACCGCCGACCGTGCGGTCGACCGGGAGCTAGCCTGGCCTGCTTCAATGCGTCGTCTTGCTCCTTTGTCTTCCGATCTCTGTGCTACCTTCTTTCACCTCTATCTCCTCTCTCCCTACAAATAGAAGCTATGTACTCTCTGCGACCATTAGTCGAATTAACATTACTCTTTGCAAATTCTCAAGGCAAGAAAACAAAGCAAGTAGGAGCTTGATTGCCCATGCACAATTTTCTTTTTCTTATTTTTTCTTTCCTCCAACTGACAGAAACCAGTGATTGAAGACCACTAGTTGCATTAACATATTACTCTTTACAAATTCTCAATCTAAGTGAAAAAAGCAAGCAAAAGCTTAATTGTGCGTGCACGCACACATAATTGAGCTAAAGACAGATTAATCAAAGAACACTTGATTTTGATTTTGATGAAAGGTCCTTGATACATTTCTGACCTTTTTGCTTTACTAACTAGAATACATGTACATACTACCTAAGCAAACAGCAACAAGAGAAGATACACAAATAATACTCCAAAAAAAGTTTGAAAAATCAGCAATCAGCAAAATGTTTGAACAATATTTGGTGGTTGGGAATTGACTCAGTCTGATGAAGGCCAATGGCTTGAATGAATGTGTTTGTGTCCTTATTGTTGTTGTCAGAGCACAATCAAAGCTTATCTAGATGATGGTACAGCTAGACTATTAAGAAAGAGATACATAAACCAGCTAACTGTGGGGGGATGATGTACATGTTTTTGTCCTCAAGCCTCTTTTGAGTGGTTGAGTTCAGGCCTCAGCTGTCTATTTCAACGTTTTGAACATTCAAAGGTAAGAAAACAAATGAGCAGAGCTCCAGAGGTTTTCTTTTTTCTTCTTTTTTTCTTCTAACATCTCATGGAATCATCAGTGCAACTTCTCCTCATGTGTTTTTATTAAAAGCTAGGTTTTGGTGGTGCACTCAACAAAGGAATCTTCATGGTGATTAAAGGAAGAGTGCCATGATGGGAAGGAGAGAGTGCCATCTTTCTCTCTGATGACTGCTCCAAATGCTTGCCTTTGAACTCAGTTATCTATTTGCTTTGGTGTGGAGAGTATTTCCCATGTGCAACTGCTCCTTTCTTTATTCTCCCCCACAATTAGCACCTCAAAACTTTCAGTTATATTCTACTTTTTGATATGCCACCTTAGCTCCACATTAGACTTGCTATGGAGTCCTTGTGGATTGGCTTGCTTAATATAATTAATCTATCTATGCTACTCAATGAGGCATCTAATTGGTGAGAAAGACCAAATTAAATATCTAAAATGGTTTTAAATCTCAGTATTAATATCCGTAAATTTTTGGTATGTAACGTTGGTCACATTGACCGTTTCGGCTTTTCATATTAGTAATATCGGTCAGATTGGCTACTTCAGCTTTTCATATCGGTGATATTGGGTATCGGTGACATCGAACATCATCTCGGTCATCTCAAATCGTATTGAGGATATTGGGGTACTTGAAGATCAAATCTAATATCCAATACGAGGGATCAAATGATGATGAAACTTAGCTTATGCCAAGTTGTTATCAACAACCACAGACCAAGCCAAAGGGAGCCCCATTCATGTACCAATCTCAGAACAACAACTTGCAAGCTTTTTCTTAGCTGAAAGCCAAGTGAAAGGCAATAATGAGGTGAGGCCCTTCCTGTGCCTCTATCACTCATCTCAATTATGAGATTCTATGCACTTGGGTTAGTAAAATCATGAGGTGGCTTGTGGAGAGATGGATTGAGATCAGGTTGTTAGCTAGTGTGGAAAGCAGCCAGAGTGACATGAGAACCTATTCCTTATCTCATGACTGTCATGTTTCATTGTCCAAATTATAAAGAAATCCTAGCTAGCTTGCTACTTGGTAAGCTCAGATGATGCATGTAATAAATTAGGTTATCATCTTTGATCAGGAGTGGGGTTAGACTTTGAGCCATGAGTCCCCATCATGCTGGTTGTGCATCCTAATTGCTTGGACACTACAAGCACCCACCAAGATTTGCCAATTGCCACATCATTGTGGTTGCAATTAGGGTTGCCAGAACTCTCTGGTTGCCATGTCTCTCTCTCTCTCTCTCTCTCTCTCTCTCTCTCTCTATCTATCTCTCATATTTAGCCTGCAGATGATCAAATAGCTAGAGACAATAAACTCATAATATTTCTTTATCTTATAATAGGATTAAATGTGCTTATTTTAAGTAGGATTCAAGAAAAGAAAGCCCACTAAATTTCGTGTTTGTTCTTTAAAATAAAAGTATTTTTGCTAAAGGAGGGAGACTCGTAAAAGTAAGGAGATACTCGAAAAGAAAAAGAAAAGAAAAGAAAAGAAAGAAACGAACCCTATTTTGTGGTAAATTAGCTCCCCACTGGGAATAAAAACTCCCCTGAATTAACAAAGAAACTGCTTAAAATTGAGATTTTATTCATGATTAATCTAAGTTTATTTATCTCGCACGACTAAATATGAGAAGAAAGTATCATGCATTATTGGTGAATTGTAGAAAAAACTTTCGCGAAAAAAAATCATAATGAAATGTCAATCTAACTAGGATCAGAAAAAGTAAATTGTAGAAAACTACCCTATTGAATTACACCATCTAAGACCTGACAAAAAAGAATAATAATAATAAATGTTATCATATACACTACTGTTTTCTACTACATTCAATAAAACAAAACAAAAAAAAAATCAATTGAATATTGAAAATGCTAGAGGTTTTTCTACAATTTACCCTAGGAATTTTTATTAATTTTCCACTCTTTTTTTTTTTTTTTGTATGATTGGTTCCTGAATAGAAGAAAATATATAAAAAAGAAAAAAAATCAGGTTATAAAGAGAAACTTTTCTTTTCCCCTAATAAAAGCTTTAAACGAGTTTGCAATTGTACCTATGAGATGACTCTCAATGATAATTGTGATGCTTAGCATGCTGAAAAAGGTGTGAGTTGAGTCACAAAGGTCTCAGATTCAAATTTAGATTACAATTTTTGTTGAAAACCAAATATATAGACATGATTTTTTTCATAACAAATCAAACAACTACACTATTGATCATCAAACCAAATGAAAAAAAAACCCTTACTAAAAACAAAATTTGGTTGTTCTATCTGCCTTTGCACCAAGAGTCACCTTCTTGTGAGGTCCCCAACTAGACAATCTGGAAAAATGCAAGACATGATGTTGCTTGGAATTCCATTATGTCATTCTCATAGGTATCAATTTTTTCTTCTCTCCCCTCTTAATTTTCTTCCTCTCCTCCTTCTTGTACTCATAATAAATTTAGCATTCAATGAGACCAGATCCTTCTTGGGTTGGGAAATGACTGCCCAAAACGGACCACTTGCTGAATGTATTTATTCCAAACTGACCTCTGAATGTGATGCCAAAGTCCAAAAAACCCTAGAAGCTAAGCTTATTTGTCTCTAGTGGGTCCTCATGCTCCTCTCTTTCTCTAGAGGGAATCACCACAAAACGTTAGCTCATGCTTCATGTGAAATCAATCAATAGGAACACAATTTTGTGTCGGATTTTTTTTTTTTTTGGGACTGTTTGGTTCTCGACAATGAGGCACAGAAAATTCAAGTGGGACTCAGTCTTCTAGATTTTCAAAAGAAATGGGTCAAGTACGGCTCATAAAATGTGCGCAAACCAGTAGAGATGTCACATAAGATTTTTGCGGGCCCCACCATAATATTGTATTTTTTTTTACAGATAACCAAATAGCACTTCATAAGAAACTGACGTGGAGGGGCTCATGAATAGTTGGTTTTCGGGCTCATTTCTGGAGAAACGAACAAGCCCTTAGGAGGCCTTATTTGGTTGTTGGAAAACACACAAAGAAAAGTGGGTTGTGAGACACACTTGGTCAGTTTTCGAGTATTTTCTGAGCTTTTAGCTCAGAATTTTGACACAACATTGTAACTGTAAAATGCTGAGTTGAAAGAGTGGGGCTCACACACTTTTCTTTTTCAGTTTTCACAACAAACAAACAGAGTGGAACACTAGAAAAACTCATGGGGTCCATATGCCAGAGGAAAAAAAAAAAATTAAATTTCACCCACTTTCAGTACAAACAAACATAACCTTAATGAAAATAGCTTCGAAATCTACTCATCATACAAATTGTAAATTTTGTCCTGTTTAGGGACGAGTGTAGTCGAAGCTGATTTATGATTGATATTCACTATGTTTTCTTCAAAGGAGGTTGTCTCTGGTTCTCTCAAATTTGAATGACATCTTTTGGTCCTTATAAATATTCTTAACTCCTAATTTCTGCTTTTAGCTTTTAGCGGATCTAAATTACTATTTCTATCTAAAGCTTACTAGTTTAGATTCCTCGGATATAATACGAGTAAAGAGAGATCAGATAAAGTTAGAACTGACGATTAAGAGAAATTCTACAGGTTTCTAAGAAATAAAAAATTTAAATTTCTAAATGAAAATAAGGGTTTGGAATTACCCTTTTTCTTTAAGTTGAATTCTTGTTAGATTTATTTAGGAAAGTAATTTTAGATTCATCAAAGGGAGTAGGGTTAAGTTCATAAATGATGTCAGCATATATAGTGGACGGACCGGTCCTAGGAAATTCAATACCCAGGCAAAATTCTAAATTGTGTCTCTAAACACACTAATCGCAGTTACGCAAGAGCAATTCTTTTTTCTTCATCAAATAATTATTTTTATTAAAACGTTAAGAGTTTACAAAAGATAAAGGAGAATTTTTGGGGCCTCGTTAAAATATTGTCTAGTGAAAATCTGGTGAGACAAAATTCTAGACGAAGAAAAAGAGTACCCCGATTCTCAAAATATTACATTTAAAAACTAAAAATATTATGTGTCTAATCTTCAAGTAATCTGAAAATGTTATATAAAATATGTCGTCTTTTTTGAATTACATGATCACAACGATTAAAAAAAATAGAACTTCTTTGTTTCTTTTTTTTTTTTTCTATTTTTAAATATATCTTATATATGAGTTTATACAAAATTGTGCCCCCCCCCCCCCCCCCCCCCCGTTTTTGGGCCGGGTCCAGGGCCGCCCCTGATAGTGGAATCTGTCCCACGAGGGTGTCCCCTTGGTAGGGCCGGGGTCGATTAGAACTCCACCCTCTTCATAGTGTCAAGTTTGAATCCTGCAGCGTGCGGATATTTTATTTCTCGACGTCGGCCACTGGGCACGTTCTGAGTTTGCTCCCCAGTGGTCCTCAGTTCGAGTCGATAAATTTAACTAGAAAAAAAAAAAAAAAAGAAAATAGTGGATTTCAATCTATTTGATTGGTAACATGTTACCATGAAGAAGGTTCGATCAGCCTGAATTGGTAGTTCCCACGGAGCATTGACGTTTGGAGTCATGCCTAACTGAGATGAAGAGGATGAGACAGACTCTGCGTTCAAATTAACCCTAATTGGTTAATTACTTTGTCTCGCAAAAAGATGGACAAGCCGAGCAGAAGTTGTTGACAATGCAAATTCCATAGAAGTCTATTATACATATTCTTGGTGATATCATCAACAATACCATGAAGCTTATTCCAATCTTGGGCTGTAGCTTATGTACAGATTAAGCTGTTACATCTCTAGGCTCTTGAATTTGTCAGCCCTCTGTCAACAAATTTCTTATTTATATTTAGTCTCTTACCTAAATTCCGTAGTTGATTCAAAACGTTCATCTTAATTTACATACTCTAATTGTGTAATTTTTTTTATTACTCTAATTGCGTAATTTACATAGATCAAGATGATCATCCACATGATCGCTTTTATATGGTTTTCTCGCGGTGTTCGTGTGTGAGAGTTTCTCACACGAAGACCCCCCCCCCCCCCCTCTCTCTCTCTCTCTATATATATATATATATATATATATATATATATATATTATATATATATATATATGAGATAGACTCGTGTCCTTCCAAAAGGATTTGAGCTCGAATCCTTCCCACTCAAATTCAACCCTCCGACATTCGAATACAAGATCCACTCTGTTGAAATTGATCTATATTATTTCAGTTATCTATCTATCAAAAATCAAGAGTTTTGAATACTTTTTGCCCATATATATATATATATATATATATATATATATATATATATAATATATATATATATATATATATATATATATATATAGGGGCCGTTTGTTTCGCGTAAAAGTCTGTAATTCGTAAATGACTTACAACCCGATTACAACTACGACGTTTGTTTGGACCGTAATTCGTAAAAGACTTACACAACCCAATTACCACTCACTTGCAACCCAATTACCACTCACTTGCAGCCTAGTTATAGTTTTTTGTGGTCATGCAAATTTGTATTAACCCAATTACCACTCACTTACAGCCTAGTTATAGTTTTTTGTGGTCATGCAAATTTGTATTATTTTTTTATGTTAATATTAAATTTTTTTTAATATTTAGCATTTTTAATATTTATTTGCATATTAAACTTTTTAAATCACCAAATAGTTAATTTTGTGGTCAACTTTTTCACTTGTGACTTACACATTACGACAACCAAACACCGTAAAACACAATATACTTTTCCACTTACAACTTTATATTACCAACCAAACACCATAAAACTTATATGCATGTAACTCATTTATAACTATAAAAGATTTTACCAATTACCACTTATGAATTACGGCCAATTACGACAACGAAACAAGCCCACACACACACACACACATATATAAACTTATAATTGTGTTTGACATATGAGGAAAAAAGATTCAAAGTTATCCCTAAGCTTTTCTTTTTCATCAAAATGAGACTAAAAGAATTACTAGGATGCAAACTAATACTACGCAAGAATGCCAACTTTAATATGTCTATGTCAATTTTCTGCATATACATTAATGTTGCAATATCTTTAATTGTTTGGTTTATTTCCCTATGTGCACTTCTTTGGTACATGAGCTCTCCATTATTTGTTTCCCCATGAGCACATAGTCATTGATCATTTGATCACATTGAGCATAACACAAGATTACTCACTCAATGTGTCTGATTCAGAATCCATACATTTTATTAAGTGAATGATAAATCTGAAATTTAATTCTCAACAAATTAATTACCTCTTCTCTCATCCTGGCTTCCTCTTAACTAAATCACTTACCTACCTAGGATAAGAAAAAAAGATTTCAATTTGCAGGTAAAATAAAAGAAATACTTAAATTAATCTACCAACAAAAATTAAACTAAAACAAGGTGATCTTGCAACAAAGCAAAACTAGAACAAAAAAATTAGGTTGAAAGTTTTAATCTCCTCGTTCTGTAATCTCTAAGATAAGCTAAATGTCTGTTAGAAAGTTTTGAACAAACCTTCAAACCAAAGGAAAAATAAAAACAATTGACAGTAAAATTACTTTCTATTAATGAGAAATTAAACAGAGGAAAGAAAGATAGCACATAATCTTTATACAACCAAAGGGCTCCAAATATATCTGTCCACGTGCAAGCAATGGCCAGCAAGCAAGCAACCATGCAGAAGAGAAGAGATTACAAATTTATCTCTTAATTAAAATAGAACAATTAGTATTATTATATTAGTGACTGGGATTAATTAAGGGGAGTTAATGAGAGGTTAACAAAACTGGCATGTGTTTTTGGCTGGTCTTTTGGACTCATTCGTTTCTCTTCGACCGTATCTCTCTCCTCACATCTCTCTCTTTCTCTCTCTCTCTCTGGCTTCGCTCTGCTGATTTCTGATGCCACACCAACCGTCTCCTCTTTGAGAATTCCGCCAGTATTTACTCCCTCTGCCATTCTCTCTTCGTATAAAGCTTTTGCCTCTAGGTTTCCCTTTGCTTGCAGTTTGCAAATGGCTGTTCAAACTCATCACCCACCTTCTAATGCTCTGCACCTCGAAAGGTCAGCAAATATTTCCCTCATTTTTTTGAAAAAATTCTCTCCTTTTTATGATCTTTTGTCTGAGTTTATTTGCTTCCTGTTCTGTTTGTTAATTTACAGGACTGAACAGGATATGAACCCACCTGAGTTTGGAGTTTTGGATGATTCTTCCATCTTTTTATCAAATATTGGAGGTATTTTTTCTTATTTTTGTTTTTTTTAAAAAAATTCAACCTGGGTTTTGATCATTCTGCATGGAATTATTCTGGGTTTTTAATTATGACTTTCACTTCACACCATTCAATTCTGATTTACAGTTTCAAATATATTTTTTTAAAATCCTGATGAGATTTTGCAAATCAGAAATAAATTTTAGAGTCTCTGTTTTCTGAAAAATGACCATATATTTGTTTTCTTGTTTACGAAGAGAACCCTGTTTTCTATTTTCCAGGGAAAAAAAAAAATCATCATCATAATCATCATTTCCATATTTTATGCCAAAATTCCTTGGTCATCAATCAATTATCATGCTTGCTGTCAGACCATGTGCCATCACATTGTATAAATCATGTCTGTTTTCTTATTACTATTTTTTTTGTTTAAAACAATTTGCAGGGCATGAGAATTCAAAAAAGAAGAGAAGCAGAGAAGTTGGTGGCAGCCAGTTGTTGATCCAATCGCAGCCGTCGATTCCTCGGCCCCAGAAGATTGTCAGGCAGCAGAATCACCACCCTGCATTGGTGTCCACTGGCCTTCAGCTGGCATTTGGAGAGCAGAAGAACTCGAGCCACAATGTGAACCCAATCAATCCTGTTCTTCTCCCCTCAAATTCTTCTGTTTCTCTTTGTCAAGATTTTGCTGGCCCAGTGAATCAATACGGCATGGAGCTTGACCAACTGTTGCAGGCTCAGGTACCTCTCTTGCCCTTCTCATTTTGATTATTTCTCGTTTTCTTTCACATTGATTGATTCTAGTTTAATTAACTTGTTAGGAGAACTGAATATTTAGGAGATAAAAAAGGGTGTTTGTTGCCAAGTTATATGAAACAATTTACATAGAATATCTGGAAAAAATAAACTTAATTAAATTATTAG
The DNA here is from genome assembly GCA_038442645.1 of Agave tequilana. NCBI lineage: Eukaryota > Viridiplantae > Streptophyta > Magnoliopsida > Asparagales > Asparagaceae > Agave > Agave tequilana. Next base: position 53,910 of record JAVJIF010034749.1, read on the forward strand.
TATGCTCTGGTTTACAACAAGAATTAAGAGAGACAAATACTAAGATTCTTGATTATCAAAATTAACAATGCTCTTGATTGTAAATTGAATGTAGAATGAACAAAACAACAATGGCATAAAATTCAGCTCAGTTTGCTTGGTTTACAATCCTACCATCAGTGCCTACAAATTTGATTAGAAATTCCCATTTACTTTCTTAAATTTGACAGAAACACAGTATAGGTAATTTTTTGCTCAATTCAATATAGACTCGAAAAGTTTATTAGTACAAATTAATCATATATATTCTTTTTCCTGTGACAGGGAGAGCAATTGCGGCAAGCATTAGCTGAAAGACAACAAGCACACTACAAACAACTGATGCTAGCAGCAGAGAAATCAGCCTCCCAAATCCTCAAGAGGAGGCAGACCGAGTTAGACCTGTTGGTTCGGCGAACCCTGGAGTTGGAGAGCCAGCTCGGCCGGTTGCAGGCCGAGTCACTCGAGTGGCAGAACAGGGCCATTGCGTCACAGGCCGCTTCAAGCTCAATCCACGCTCAGATTCAGCAAGCCATGGCCGCGGTAGCGAGCGGCAAATGCGGCGAGTCACAGGTCGAGGATGCCGGTTCGGCCTGCGTTGACCCGAAATGGGAGAGCCCGGACGGTAAGTTGTTGTGCAGGGCGTGCCGGAATCAGGCGGTGTCGGTGGTTGTGCTGCCGTGCCGCCACCTGTGCTTGTGTGAAGACTGCGATGTCGCCGGAATCGCAAAGGTTTGCCCGGTCTGTGGTTGTGTTGGAAGTGGGAGTGTCCGAGTCTTTTTGTGCTGACTCCGTCCTATGAGTTTTTTGAAAATTTTTGCCCGTTTGGTTCTCTTCTAAAAATACATCAATTCTTTGATTTGTACATAAAATGTTTTTAGCTAGCTAACTTGTTTTTCAGATATCAAGCTTTCTTCATTTTTCATAATTTGTGCACATATAATTGTTTAAATATGTTCGTCTAAGCTATTCAAATCTTCCCAAACGTGTAGAAAAAGATGAGAATAGAAAAATGGGAAAGTTTTACTTCCAATCAATGAAATAAAACTTCACACTAATCCAAGATTCATGAGCGCAATAAAATGTGTGCAAATAAACTAGAATCAAATCTACAGGTTCTCCCAGTAATAAATAAATATTGACCATCATAGAAAGATATTGAGCTAAGAAAATTTGTTGCAAATACGTCTCAAATTTTGTTTTTAGAAGATTTTGTTGGGGACAATATTAAACAATGCGCATTGACCAAACCAAGAGAGCCAAGATGGTAAATTTGTGGTACATGGCATGACGAAATCAGGTAGTGTTTGTAGTTGTTTTGCTATTGCCTGAGAATCTCTTCTCGCCTGATTCCGAGATTCCTTGAAAGGGAGGAAGGCCTTAGGGTTAACACCTGATTTTAGAGAAATAATTCTCTGGAGCTTCTAAGAAAAAAGAAAAAGTTAGTTTTGCTAGCTCTCTCGATGCCCTCTGCTTGATGCCACTAACACCTGCTCAATGCATGCAAATGCTTCTGTGTCTCGTGCCTGATGCCTGCTTTTTGCTCGTGCCTGATGCTTGCTCCTCTTCCTTGCTTGCCGCCTTTTTTGCCTCCTTCTCAGCTCATCTGGATCATCTCCAGATGAGCTATTTATAGGCCCTTGAGGGGTGTAACTACCTCTAGAATTTAGTCATGACTGATAACAGTCAGTTAGCCTCGTGCCGGAGGCTATTCTGACCTTCGCACGAGGCTATAACGCTCCGAAGCTAAAAATGAGCCGCATGCGAGGCTAGACATGCTCGCGCGAGCCTAAGATGGACCTATTGACCCCGCCTCTTCTATTGAACGTGGGGTGAAGTGGGCGGATGTAACCGCTCACTTAAAGTGGTATTAACCCTACTAACGTAGTGGGGTTAGCCCGCTAAATACTAGGTCAAACATTTGACATGGCCAACCCTCTCCTAGGGTACGGGAAGCCTCGTGCGAGGCTGGGTTTAGCCTCGCGTGAGGCTAGTATAGCTCCGCATGCGGGGCTGAAAGCTCTTAACAGAGCTGTGCAAAGTTACAAGCGAAGCTAGAAGTTAGCCTTCTGTGTGGCTATGCAAAGCTTCAGGCGAAACTATCAATTAGCTCTCTGCGGAGCTATAAAGGGCTTCAAGGCGTAGTTAGAGAAATTTAGCCTCTCAAGCTAGGCTAACACCTTGAGCTTATGCGAGGCTAAGAATTGAGCTGACTTAACCTCAAAAAGCAGTATTTGACATGCTGTCTTCTTCACTGGATCAGCAGGGCTTAAGTCTCTGATTTGTCCCTCGGGATATGTTGAACTGGTCGTCAGCTTGTCCACGACTTGTCTTTTGTAAATGTCTACAAGTTAGACATCGTTCTTATCAGTTAAAGAGCTGCCTAGGAGTTTGTCTTTAGAGTGTCAACAAACTTCACTGTCAACTTTTGAAAATTTTAGCTGGTTTGGTTCTCGTCTAGAAATACATCAATTCTTTGATTTGCACATAAAATATTTTAGCTAGCTTAGTTGTTTCTTTTGACATCGTACTTTCTTCTTTTTCATAATTTCTATTTCATGGATATATAATTATTGTTTGTCTAGACTATTCAAATCTTCCCCAAATGTGTAGAAAAAGACGAGAGATAGAAAAAGAGAAACTTGCTTCTCAATCAATGAAAGAAAACTTCGCACTAATCCAAAGCTTACAAGCGCAATAAAATGCACGCGGACAAATTACAGCCAAATCTACAGATTCTTCTAGTAACAGATAAATATTTACCACCATAGAAAGATATTGAGCTAAGAAAATTTGATGTAAATAGGTCTCTAAGTTTGCTTTTAGAAGATTTTGTTCGGAACAATATTAAACTATGACACCGATTTGATCGCATCGACTAATTCGAGAGAGCCAAGATGGTAAATTTGTTGTACATGGCATGCCGGAAACAGCTAGCGTTAGTGATTGTGCTGCCATGCCGTCATTTGTGCTTGTGTGAGACTGCTATGTTGCAGGCATTGCGAAGATCTGCCCTGATTGTGTCGGAAGTAGGATTGTCCGATTCCTTCTGTGCTGACTTCACTGTCAATTTTGTAAGTTTTAGCTGGTCTAGTTCTCGTCTAGAAACACATCAATTCTTTGACTTGAACATAAAATGATTTGGCTAGCTTAATTGTTTCTTTCGATGTCGTGCTTTCTTCTTTTTCATAATTTCTATTTCATGCATACATAATTGTGTAAATATGTCGTCTAAGCTATTTAAATCCCCCAACATGTGAAAGAAGACCTAGAAATATGGAAACATGCTTCTCAATTATTAAAAGAAACTTTACATTAGCCCAAGACTTACAAGCACAATAGAAGATGCGTGCGGATAAGTTAAAACCGAACCTTGAGATTCTTCCAATAATAAATAAATATTTACCACCATAAAAGATATTGAGATAAGAAAATTGGTGCAAATAGAAAATTTGGTGGGTCTTTGTGTTAGTTTTTAGAAGATTTTTGTGATGACAATATTAAAGTAGGAGTATCTGAGTCTTTTTGTTCTAATTCCACTATCAGTTTTTGAAAATTTTGGCCAGTTTGATTCTCTTCTAGAAATATATCAATTGTTTGATTTTTACATAAAATGTTTTAGGGCCACAACCCATTATGAACCATGAATTCTGTACATTCGCCTTTTCAGGATGTTAATGGATGCTTAGATCATAATCCTTCACCAAATCTAAGCATCTTTTATTACTCAATTTCAGTTCTTTATGAGTAAAATATAGTTCAAACTCTTATGATCTGGTCGTAATTTTCGCACTGAATATTTGGATACGATATCTTTATGGGAATTCACTTATTTATCTTTGACATCAACTTTTTTTTTTTCCCTCTCATAATTTGGTGGGGCTCCTTTTTTCTTTTTCTAAGATTTTTTGTGGGTTCGGTTCATGTGTGTGAGCCAGACACACACGATATTATAAGAGAGTCAATCTCGCGTTGACATATGAATAAGATGTCGGGTTTCAGATGACAAAACTTTAAAGTCTTTGACCCTGTTATAATATGTGTGTGTGGCTCACACACTTGAACCGAATCTGATTTTCGTGGGGACAAAAAAAAGAGGTGTGAAGATTGCAACACACATCAACATTTGCCATCACAACAAAATGGAAAGATTGCAACCAATACTTTCCAAATCCCCAATTTGTCAGTCTGTTTCATTACTCCATTGTCCAGTTGACGAGAACCAAACAAAAGAATGGTTGCAAAGCTGCTTTCACCAACAATTATTGGTCATTAAACAAAGGAAATCAAAATCCAACTTGAATTCGATTCAGTGGAAATTTTCATAGAGGATGATTGTTTACCATCAAAAGCCACAACTTAATAAAAAGATAACAACAGTCAAGAGACTATTTTGATTATTGACACAATGCAATTAGAATGTTCTTATAAAATATCTCTCTATTAACGCAAATTACATATTGTAATACTTAATGGCTGCAAAATTCTGTAGTCTAAAAAGTTGGATATCCTTAGTTTTTGTCCCTACGTTTCATTATTATCTCTTTAATAAAACGAGGTGGATATATTCTATTTGCTTCGAGGGAAAACGGTCAAACTAGAAAGAAAACAAAACGGTGTGATAAATTTAGCTACCGTATCGTATGCGTCGACTCGCCAAGGTCACCTCTCTCGAGTTTGTTTCTCTTTCTTGGACTCTATATATGAGTACATATATGACAGCAACAGGCTCAAGCATATACTTGCATCTCAATAGAGCATAAACATCTATGGAGCAAATAAGTCCATATAAGCTAGTTGGGAAGAGTTCGATGCTTCTAAGATTTCATGTCAAGTATGCAAAATATGCTTCAAGAAGTGAACATTTGCATATTCCTCGTTTCCTCCACAAAAGCTACTCTTGTATCTATCTATATGTGGAATTTAGGGTGGCAGTTGTGAGGTAAAAACACCCAAAGAAAACCATAACTCATAACTCTAAGAGAGAGATAATGGATTGAAGATATCTCCAACAAGCAAAAAAAAAAAAAAAAATCGTGCAATAAGATGTAGGTTTCAGCAGTTGTCATCAGGTTGTGTCCAAACCAACATGTTTGTTCACATCAATCGGCCTCCAAAGTTGTCTCTTTTTCTTGACTTTCATGTGAAATCAATAGACCACACGAAACTAGAACGAATGAAAAAAAATTAACTATTGTGGCCAAGGACCGAACATATCGATTCCAACTTTGTCAATTAAATTACAGTATTAGAGTCAAAAAGCACTACTAGTGTTTTCTTTTCTTTTCTTTTCTTTTCTTTTTTTTAAAAGTTAAAAGTAGGATGAGAATCGGAGCTGCAGATGCTGTGATGCGAGAGTCAGTGACGGGATCATCAAATCGGACCTGCGAGAGTCAGTGACGGGATCATCAAATCGGACCTGTAGATGCCACAATGCGGGAGGAGCTCTGATAGTATTCCGGTGACCTTTTTCTTTTTCTTCTTCTTTTTTCCCTTTTAGAAGGCTCAAATTGTGTATGTGTTGCATGTTTGTACCCTTCTTACTTGAGAATGTCTCATTAAGTTCTTATTACTAAAACGTCGTGAGGATTTTGCCACACAGTTCTATCTCAAAAAAATAAAAATTAGGGTGAGAAACCTGACTCTATATAAATATATATAAGAAAACATATATACCAAAAATGTTGGATAGAGAGAGTTTACTGATGGGGAAGTTGATAAGGATCGTCGAGGGGTCGTCGAGTGATCGCCGAGGAAGTCGACGACGAAGACGGAGGGAAACAGCAGCAGAAAACAAGCCAACAGCAGCAGGTGCAGGTTGGCCGGTCGACCGGCCCGGTCCACTGGCGTGCACAACGTGCACAAGTTAGAGCTCGGTCGACCGACTAAAGTGACCCAACTCTCTATTGGGCACCCAGTCGACCAACCGGTCGACTGGTGGAAGGGGGCGGTCGACCGAAAAGCGGGTGCGGGCTGCGAGTGCAGATTTGAAAATCTGTTTGTATTTAAGGGGTTGGCTGTTTTTTAGGGTTTGTATCTTGTTGAAGATTCTTGAGAAGGAAAAGGCTGGAGCTCTCTTGCATTCAAAGAGGCTGCTAGCCATTGTAATCTTCTTCCGAGTAAATTAATCTCTCTTCTGATTGCCCCGAGGACGTAGGCGTTGAGGCCGAATCTCGTTAAATTGGTTGTTTGCGTGTGTTCTTTCTCCGGTGATTGTTTTTGTGCTGGTTGTGATTGTTCTTCGTGCGTGGAAGATTCAAGGAGGGATCCTCTATCGGGTTGTTGTCGCTGCTGGTGGGGCACAACAAGTGGTATCAGAGCTTCCAGGTTTGGTTTGGGATTTCTGAAGATTCGAAGGGCTCGAGATCTGATTCGGTGGAGATCGTGTGTCGATCTCAGATCAGAGGTATTGGTGTTCGTGGGATCGTGTGTCGATCTCAGGAGAACGCAAGGAGGGCTCGTGGAATCTGTGGTGGAGTAGATCTGGAGAAACTCGATCTAGGGTTTCAAGGGAAAGGTAAAAATCTAATTTTTATCTGAATAGAGATCTATTTCCAGTTGATTGTTCTTCCGCATAGATAGAGGATCAATAAATCTCAATGGCAGAAGAAATTGCTTCGGTTAAGACCATGCATCCTCATCCGAGGATCGACGTGGTGAAGTTCAATGGTACAAATAACTTCGGAATGTGTAGATGTGAGGTTATGGATGCATTGAATGCATCGAACCTTGAGGATACTCTCCTATTGGAGAAGAAGAGGAGCACGACCACTGATGAAGAGTGGGAAAAGATGAACAGGTCAGCATGTGGATTGATACGTTCATGTTTGTCACAAGACATAAAATACCTTGCACAACATGAGACGTCGGCGAAGAAACTGTGGGAAACCCTTGCGAAGAAATACCTGACTAAGAGTGTTGAGTCCAGGTTGCAGCTTAAGAGTAAGCTGTACAGTTTTCAAATGAAGAAGTGGAGCACAGTGAATGAGCACATCAACCGATACACGAAACTTCTTACAGACTTGGTAAACGTGGATGTCACGATAGAAGAGGAAGATAAGGCGATCATCTTTCTGAACTCACTCCCGGCGGAGGAGTATGAGACATTCACTCTGACCTTCATTAATGGAAGGCAGACCTTAGATTATGATGAGGTGTCGTCTGTACTGACTAGTTATGAGACGGGAAAGAAGGAGAGACATCCTTCTAGGTCAAGCTCATCGGCGAAGGCACTGGAAGTAAGAGGCAGAAGTTCATCGAGGAAGGGCAAAGAGGTTAGAGGAAGATCTAAGTCCAGGCCGGGTTTCAGAAATCTGAAAAGGAATCAGTGTGCCTTGTGCAAGGAACTAGGATACTGGAAAGCAGAATGCCCGAAGGCCAAAGGTAAGAAGGTGGAGTCAAAGACCGAGGCGAATCTTGCACAGGCGGATGGATCGGATGATGACTCTTCAGTGTTCTCTCTCTAAGTTACTACCCCTACTATTAGTAACCAGATAGTGCTGAGTGGATCTTGAATAGCGGAGCCACCTATCATGTGTGCCCGAACAGGGCCTGTTTTTCTAGCTTTGAGAAGCTGGATGGATGTTACACGGTTATGGGTAATGATCATCCGTGTAATATAGAAGGGATGGGTACAGTCCGCATCAAGATGGATGATGGGATAGTTCGAGAGTTGAAGGAGGTGAGGTATGTACCTCAGCTCAAAAGGAATCTTATCTCAGTTGGCACTTTGGAAGCATCGGGCATGATGATATCTGTTCGAGATGGCGATCTCAGGATGATCAAGGACTCGATGGTAGTGATGAAGGGCGTCCGCCGAGGCGATCTCTACTACTTGAAGGGTAGTATAATTACAGATCAGGTGGAGACTTCGAGTTCCTCAGAAGATGGTGGCCCGGAAGTCTGGCAGGGAAAGGTCGGACAGGAAGAAGAAGAATCTTTGCGAGCTCCTGTAAAGAAGAAAATGGAAGGTGCTGCTACCTGCAAGTTGGAAGGTGGACACAGCGTTCTGGACAAGAAGAAGGTGAGATTCAGCACCAGTACTCATCGACATGAAGGTCTTCTTGATTGTGTTCACATGAGCGTATGGGGACCTGCTAAGACGGCATCGCTTGGAGGTCACAGGTACTTTGTCTCATTTATTGATGGTTCATCTAGGCAGGTTTGGATATATCCCATAAAATAAAGGGGTGAAGCCCTAGATGTGTTGATGAAGTGGAGAGGAAGAATGGAGAGGCAGATAGGTAGGAAGATAAAAGAGCTTCATATTGGTAATGTTGGAAAGGACATGTACCAGTTCCTACATTTGGCCAGAACACAGGTATTGTAACTCACTTCACAATAGGTACAGATGAGTTGGCTAAAGATGTAGTCCGTCCCTTGCTGGAGGAGGTTCGGAGGTTGTTGTCTAATTCAGGATTAGACAGGTCGTTTTGGGCTGAGGCGACCGAGTATGCTAGCCATCTCATGAACAGATTGACTGCGATAGGAGGTAAACCTCCATTGGAAATTTGGTCTGGGAAAGCTGCTCAAGATCATTGTTTGCTGCGGGAGTTTAGAAGTCCGGCCTACTTCAGTGCCAAAAATGGCAAGGCGAATCCGCGAGCAAAGAGGTTTGTCTATTTGGGCGTCAAGGGAAATAACTACAAGTTGTGGGACCCCGAAGACAAGAAGATCGTGATGAGCAGGAATGTCACTTTTGGAGAGACTTCAGGGTTGAAGTCCACCGTCTCTCAGCAGGTGGAGAGGACGAAGACCAAGGAAGGATCGCAGCGGGTGGAGGTTGATGCTACTCCATCATCTCAGTTGGTTCGGCATTAGAGGAGACTTCACCGGTGTGACACCGGGTGGAGATCATGATACCAAAGGTGATGCTGAACAGGTTGACGACATTGTTGAGGATGTCGAATTGTTTGCAGCTATAGGAACAAAGGTGAAACCACGCTTGTGGGGAAAGAAGCATGCTCAAGCTTGTGATCGTGACAAGCTGAAATTGAAGGCCGTTGTCCTCCATGATGGTCGGGAAGAGGTTCATATGACTCGGTCAGACAGGTTCACTGCTGCAAATAGAGGTATCAGTGTTCGAGCTTGATGAAGCTCATCTTTAATGAACTACGGTCGGCTTGATCCTTTTGGGCAAAGGTACGTAGGCAGCTGTAAAGGCGCAGCAATTTGGTGATGCAACTCTTATGGAGCTATTTGGGTTCTCGAGAAGCTGTTATGGATCTTCACGTAGAGGTGAAGAGTTGTGGCCGATGGAACTTCACGTAGAGGTGGAGAGACTTCACGTAGAGGTGAAGTGTTGTGGCCAGTTGGTTCTCATATAGTGGTGAGGTGGTGTGATCTCGATGAACAGGTTGATCTTCCGGTGAGAAGATGATGAGCTTGCATAAGGAGTGGTGTGCATCCAGTTGAAGCCGATGATGATGTTTGGTGTGCTCTACGCAGACTTGGTTGGACCGTCAGTAGAAGACAGGAAGACTAGATAGAGCTGGTCAGTTGGAGAGTCAGTGTTGGCTCGTGTGAAAGTCTTCGTGAGGTCGTGAAGTTGCAGGTAGAAGCCATGTAGGTGATCGGCATGTATGAAAATTCTCCTAAGGTGAAGTGCAGGAAAGGCATGTGTGGTGCTTTCCAGTGGATAGCTGAGCTATAGATTCCAAGTCGAGATCGTGTGTCGATTTCGTCGAGATCGTGTGTCGATTTCGTCTGGTGCGCGCAAGCCGAGATCGTGTGTCGATTTCGCCGAGATCGTGTGTCGATTTCGCCAGGTGATAGACTGGGGTACATTGGAGATCGGCTCAGATTTGAAAAATCTTCGCTGAGGTAGAGAATTGTTGGATAGAGAGAGTTTACTGATGGGAAGTTGATAAGGATCGTCGAGGGGTCGTCGAGGAAGTCGACGACGAAGACGAAGGGAAACAGCAGCAGAAAACAAGCCAACAACAGCAGGTGCAGGTTGGCCGGTCGACCGGCCCGGTCGACCGGCGTGCACAACGTGCACAAGTTAGAGCTCGGTCGACCGGTCGGTCGACCGACTGAAGTGACCCAACTCTCTGTTGGGCACCCAGTCGACCGACCGGTCGACTGGTAGAAGGGTCGGTCGACCGCCCGGTCGACCGACAAGTGGGTGCGAGCTGCGAGTGCAGATTTGGAAATCTGTTTGTATTTAAGGGGTTGGCTGTTTTCTAGGGTTTGTATCTTGTTGAAGATCCTTGAAAAGGAAAAGGCTGGAGCTCTCTTGCATTCAAAGAGGCTGCTAGCCATTGTAATCTTCTTCCAAGTAAATTAATCTCTCTTCTGATTGCCCCGAGGACGTAGGCGTTGAGGCCGAACCTCGTTAAATTGATTGTTTGCGTGTGTTCTTTCTCCGGTGATTGTTTTTGTGCTGGTTGTGATTGTTCTTCGTGCGTGGGAGATTCAAGGAGGGATCCTCTATCGGGTTGTTGTCGCTGCTGGTGGGGCACAACAAAAAACACTACTAATTTTTCACTAAATTCTCTCCTTGTTCTCTTGACAAGCTTGTAACGGCTGTTGTTAGGTGAAATCAAGGCATACATTTTGGAAAATGCTAAGAAGAAGCCAAGGAAACAAAAGCAGGCTGATTACGTGAGTTAATGAAGAACCTTTGGCGAGCATTATAAAGTTGATGAGAAATAGTAGACAAAATGGTTAAAGAGATTGACAATAAAACATCAATGATGTAGACTTATGGCTCATAGCAATGCACATTGGACTATTTGTGTAAACGGAGATTGTCGTGATCAAAAGTCACAAAGAATTTTTTTTTTTTTTCCAATTTATATTCACAAATCAAACACGTGATAATCGGTAACTATATTTTGATTATACTATGAGTCAAGTGCTCCTAGTAGGTCTCGAGACAGTTAAAACCCAGTATGTACCACTTTTATGAATGATCCACTCCATTTATCATGATTTTCATGTCTTAAAATGTTTATATATAGAAAATCAAGCAATTTGAATCTTTTTTACCCATCAATAAAACGATATCATTTGTTTTACTGTTGAAAAAACGTTCATGCACGAATAAAAAAATCAAAAGTGCACAATTTTTATACACAATTATTTTAGGATATGTAAATCAAAATGAATAGAGTAAATCATCTTTAAAGATATTTATGATGAGATTTTAGGCCGTCTCCTTAGATTGTAATCTAAAGAGACTTAATAGGAGCATTTTTTTCCTTATGCTATATATAACTCCAAAACTTGGAGATGCCGTTTAAATAAAGTACTCATATATACTTTCACATATAAATGTGAAATCAGTTGAAACAAGAAATTCTTATTAAATACTTAACATTGACTGGTAAACATCAAAATATTAGAAGTTCATTAACATTTAAAATGTTTCTCTCTTTCTGGTATTGCCAATGCAGTTGAAAAGAAAGTAACATGAGAGCTTACAACTTTGAATGTGCAAGTAAATAAACAACCTAAGTAAGAGAAAATGTCAAATTTAGTTGAGAGAGAAAAAAGAAAAAGAACCAAACTGCACTAATTATCAATATTGCTTTTAAGAAATAGGTGCATCAATGTGGATGCCCCCTCAAGCATTTGAGCCACTTGATCCAGTTTTTGTTAGGATTATGACATGAATACGTCGTGGACGTAAACAAAAACTCAAAGATCAAAGAACAGACGTGTACAAGAATCTGTGTACAGGAGTAGTCGAGTAGTATAGGTATAGTCAACCAATCTCAGGGATTAGTCGACGAATAAATTATATAGTCAAGTGGCTTGACCAACAGAGGGTTAGTGGTTATCGGATTTGTCAGAGTAAGAGTTGGTGGTTATCGAATTTGTCAGAGTAATTGACTAGTATTTGGGCCTAGTCGACTAATACCCTGGCCTAATCGACTAATGTCGGATCTGACAATTTTCTTTTTTAGATCTGTTATGAGTCCGAATTAGATTCAAGTTTCCTTTATTCTGAGGCGGTGATTGTTCATATTGATGGAGTTTGTTTACGACTAGGAGAGTTTTATGGCTTATAAATAACCACTTAGGGTTGGCCTTTAATGTATTCGAAGAGATGACGAATTTATAATTTCTAAAGGTGTAATTCATCTAGGTGAGAGATTCGTGAGAGAAGCTTAGCCACAAGGGTTCGCTGTTCTTGGCGACCATCAAGGGCTTATAATCTTCTCAGTGTGAGGTGTAAGTAATTCTTATTGTATTCCCCAAAGTTTCAATAAAGTTTCTCTCCTTCTATCGTGGACGTACACATGATCTGTTTGAACGGTGGAACCACTTTATATTGTTTATTGACTTTCTATCTATTTTGGAATATCTTCTTTTCTTCTTCACGTTGTCTTAGTAGATCCTGTGGTTTGTTTCCGCTGCATCGCCCTCAGTCGATCCGGTCATAGGAGCAACCTCCCTTGAAATTACAATAATTGGTATCAGAGCAAGATCAATGCAAAGATGTCTGCGATCAAGTTCGATATTCAGAAGTTCGATGGCGTCATCAATTTCAGCAGGTGGTAGATTAGTATAAACTCAATCCTTACCCAGTGCAGGTTGAAAAAAGCACTACTCGGGAGGGAGAAAAAGCCTCAAGACATGAAAGAAGAAACTTGGTAGGAGTTGAATGAGAAAACCTTAACGGCTATTCAACTTTACTTGGTCGACGAAGTGTTGGATGAGCTTTCTATAGAGAAAACGTCCTCGTTGTTGGAGCGACTTTAGGACCACTATTTGAAGAAGTCGTTGGCGAATCGATTGATTCTGAAGCAACGTCTCTTTCTTCTTAGCAAGCATTAAGATATACCTATTAAATCTTGTTGGCCCAAAGGTTACAATTCCCGAGTTATGTATTTTGATGATAACAAATCATATAAAAGTTATTTGATACTAATAGAAGTTAAAGAATGAATTTCAGGTTGATACAGGTATTGATGGCTCAAGAGTTCTCAAGCATGGGATATTAGGATTTAGTTCAAACGTTGTTCAACATCAACTATCAGAGATTCCTACTTGTAGACTCATATAGTTTGTTTTGTTAAAGAATAGTATATACGTTTGAAGCTCAAATACACACACACACAAATTCAATACGTTTGGTTTTTGGTTTAACCGGTTTTGGATTTCAAGTATATATATCGAGTTTTAGATTAGAACCAGTTTTAGTTCTGCTGATCTGCTTGACACCCTTTTATAGTTGTTATCATAACTTTTTATTCCTATATTCAAATAATATGATTTAACTTGCATTTCAAAGCTAACTTTCAGATCTAATTTTCTTATTCAATAATAATTTTTAGATTCAAATTTTAAAGATGTTAAATATTTGGTTGAACTCTGTTCTTGTTTTAAAAACAGCTTACAGTTTCTGATTTGACACCTGTCAGTGGTTTATTGAAAATTTTCTAATAAAAACTGATATTGAGTTGATTTTAGTTGCACTAAAAAGAAGACTTAAAGATCTACAAATTATGCCTATATATCTGACTCTAAATTCGGACGTTTACAGCCTAAAAAATGTGCTCAAAATTGACAATCTGTCAGATTTGCAGTAATGGCTAATTTTCTGGAGGCTGATTTTTAACATGTTTTTAAAACGTGTTTAAGTTTAAAAAAATATGATTAGCTGTATTAGAGGGTCAATTTCTTCCTCTTTTATTCAGGTAAAAGTTTTCTATATTTACTCTTCCTAAATCCTATATAAATGGGTCATTAGGGTAGAGGTTTTCACAACAACAAATTCAAAGATCAAAAGTTTGGGTTTTCTTGAGAAAGAGCTTTTGTTTAAGCTTTGGGCTATTATTTCAAAAGTTTTCTGAAAGTTTTTGGTTCTTAAAATCTCTCTTCTATTTTTATATCCCTTACAAAACCTTGAGCTTTAATCTTATGTATTATTCTCTAGGGTTTTATAAAGAAAAGTTTTTCAAAAGAGAGTTTGTGGTCTTTTGATCACCAAGTGATTATTGTATTTGTGGCTTCACTACCTCTGAATTAGAGGAGTGTGATTGAGGAGTTGTGTACTCCCTAGTGGTTATAATCCTTTGTGGAAGTTCTAGTGGATCGGAAATCCTTCTGGGTGAAGGCGGAGACGTAGAACTGGGTGCTTGTAACACCCCGCTCCCGGAATACGTACTTAGTTGCGTATTCAGGTTTCTCGATCGTATTTTTCGATTTGCTTCCATATTTGTTTTGTATTATGAATTCCTTATATGATTGTTTTGTCTTGAATTTGGATTCGTGGATTCGGAGTCAACCTTAGTTTAAACCGAAGGCCCGATCCCAGAGTATTGCTCGGTTTGGACATTCTGGTATTCCGATTTGACCGGTTTCAGTTTTAAACATCGTTTTCCAATATTCTGAATTTTATATGATTTTCTGGAATTTTTCTGAATTAAGTTGTAAATCTTCAAAACCGGTGTTGGCCAGTACCGTTGACCGATTCCCGGATTTTTAATTTACAAACGGTTTGGAATCTCCAGAAGTGTCTTTAGACATTATTTCTTAAAATCCTATTTTCTATCCAAATGCATTTTCTGGGATTTATCAGATTTTATTAAAATCCGGCCAATCCGGTGTATACCGAGATTGACGGCTGACCTTATGATTTTTATCTGGAAAATGAGATTGAATCTTTGAAAACCGATTTCACCAAAAATCATTTTATAATATTTATGATTTTTGAGAATTTTTGGGAAACTTTCCGAACTACTTTATTTTTGGGCCTTTCCGGAGCTTTTTGTACTTTCCCAGTTACCGAGGAATTACCCCATATATTCTACTCTGTCTTTCCCCATTTTCTCTCTCCTTCTTTAAACGCGGATCTCACCTACCTGGGATTCTGCATTTATTGTGAAGATCCTCCCCATGTTGCATTTAATGCACTTCAAATCAAATCCCATCAATTATCATGACTTTCTCTCTCCTTTTTGGAACGCAGCTTTTGGCTTTCCCTAAACGCGGCTTAAACCCTGCGTTTAGCCCATATTTCCTAAACGCAAGGGGGTGCTGCGTTTCAATGTGGGAAACGCAAGTTCCCCTCATTTGTTTTCTTTTGCTTTATATGATGTACACATTATTACATTCATACCTTTACCTTTTTCTCTCTCTTCATTTAATTCTTCTCTTCCAAATGTCATTCCCAAGACACCCCCATTCCCCTCTCATCATCATAGCCGGCCAAGGGAGAGAGTCACCTAACTCCCCAATTTTACACAAACCCCCTTCTCTAAATTCTATTTACATCTCCTTCACATTTCATGCCAACTATAAAAGGTGTCTTTCCTTCTTTCCTTTTCATTTTCTTCATTCTCCACCAAGAGAGCCTTCACCCTCACCAACTCCTCCTTCATCTCCACCACCAACTACTCCTCCTTGGCCACCACCAAGTAGACCATCTTCACCTCCACGGCGAGCTCCTTCATACTGGCTATCTCGTCACTCCCCGTTGCACCGTTTGCAAAATCCCATCTTGCCAACTTGAACTAGACTTGCACCTCCAACTACTCTCCATCACCTTGTGTAGGCCGGTACCCTCCTTTTGGATTGGGGCCGAGCTTTCTTCGTCGGTAATATCACCGTAGATCATTCCGGTAATCGTTCGCGATTATTCCGGTGATCGATTTAGTGATATTCGGCGACAAAGATCATTTCGGACGCTTAAAGCTTCAAGCATCAGTTTTAGGCGAGTAACCTCGCTCGCCAAGACATGGACTTGTAAACTCTTTTTATTATTGTATTTTATGTCGTGCGGTGTGGCTAAACTGATTAGACGCGGAGTTACCTCCTGCGTCTAGGCATTCCTTAACGCGGCCTTCGCGTTATTGTATCGTTGCGACGCAAAGCTAAAGCTCGCGTCTGTGTTCTATCTATATTGACATGACGTGGAGTTATACTCTCGTCCGCGTTCTCCTCCTTTAAACGCAGATCACGAGCCTCGCGTTTTGGCATCTTGCGACGCGAACCCCGCGTCTGCTATTTCCGCGTCTACTACTTTCGCGTCTGCTACTTTCGCGTATGCTATGCCCATACCAATGTTCTTCTTGCATTAACGCGACGCGGAAACCATGTCCGCGTCCGCGTTCTCCTCGCGTCCTGACTTGAACGCAGACCTCGCGTTTGAGGCATCTTGCGACGCGAATCCCGCGTCTACTATTCCCGCGTCTGCCATTCTCGCGACGCGAACCCTGCGTCTGCCATTTCCGCGTCTACCATTCTTGCAACGCGAACCCCGCTTCTGCTATTTCCTGCGTCTGGCATACTCCTACTTGACACTTACTCATGTTGTACTACCTGTTCCCGTCAAGTCCTGAATGGAACTAAGTGCTACACGGAACAAAGTGCCACATCACACTCGTGGTGGGGGCCACCTCTTGAATCTGTGGGGGCCACCTCTAGAATCCATCCCCTCAGAACAAAGTGCCACACGGAACAAAGTGCCACATCACACACGTGGTGGGGGCCACCTCTTGAATCTGTGGGGGCCACCTCTTGAATCTGCAGGGCCATCTCTTGTCTATGCCTGACTCCTGTTATGTAATCCTGGATTCCTGATCATGTCCTGCTTACCTGGTATATATATTATTATTATAATTAGACAACTTGCACCTGGTTTGGGGGAAACTGATGGGCCCTGATTAATCATGTTCATGGTGGCACTATCGAGTCACGCGTGGCCACATACTTGAGGGATCACCTGGCGGCCACCAGGGATTCCGTGGGGTGTACTGGCACCCCTACTCCTGATTTTCATGCCGGGTATGCACACGCCCTAGACCTATTTCTATGGGATCTGCGATACTCTATTCCTGTTCGGGCGTCCATAAGTCCCGGTACCTAGCGTACGTTCCGGCTCAGCACCGGATACTCCTGAACTGTTGTCCCGGGCATGTACGGGGCCCATCCAGAGCATGATTCATCGCACTTTATCAGTTTCCAAACAACTTGCTCTATAAGTTGTAAGCAGAAGTATGTGTAATGGGACGCATACTAAAACCTACAACTTAGACGGCCTAAGTATAATAATATATTAATATGTAATGCTGTTGTATTGATTTGTAACTCGAGCTGTACAAGTTCAGGTTACGGTAACACGAGGTAAAGGTATATAGATGAGGGTTTCCTTGTTTGGATTATTCCTTCGAGGTACTAATCTCATGGAGCCATGACCTAAACCTGTACAATTAGATTTACTCGTAATCGGTTTTTATTCTGTTTTATCGGTTTTATATTAGCTTAGGAGATAACTAGTATTGCCCTATCTACTTTACTGCTTATCTTGTTATACCATGAATGTCACCTTCTATGCTTCTCTTGTTCTAGCATGCTTATGTTTACAAAATGGCTTTCATGCTTATAATCCAGATTTACTGATACACATGTGCTTACCCATACTCGCCATTTGGCTTTTGTATCGCCACTCGCCTGGGGAGTTTCATCTGACTCCCCTGGATTCTCATGTCCAGGTCATGGAGCTTGGAGCTAGTGGATTCTCTCTGTTGCTGATCAGAGTAGCGCAGCGGTAGCGTGGATTTCCAGCACACCGTCCTGAGCTCTATTCTTCCAGGCCCCCTGTGTGCCTCTCGAGTTTTCCTTTGGTAAACTCGTGAGTGCCTTTAATACTGTTTACTCTTGTATATCTCTTGTATTCCCGCAATTGTGCCATTCTGGTGATGTAATATTATTGTAATATCGGATCACCTCTGGTGATAACTTTGTAATTGTACTCATGTGTTGAAATGTATAATGCACCACTGCTTCCGTACTCTGATTCTTGCCTGTACTGATGCTTAGTGTATATACGTGGGGGTATTTCTGACCTGCGTATATACGTCGCAGTGACGTCTCCGTATCTCCCAGGATCGGGGCGTTACAGTGCTCGAACATCGAAACAAATCTCTATGTTTGCGATTGGTTTACTTGTGTTATTTACTTGCTTTCTATTCATTCTTATATTGTCGATCAATACTCTCACAACAAGATTGCATTGCGCACATCAAACTCTTATTTAAAGGAATCACGAGGAAGGAGTTCAGAGCCCTTTACGGGGTA
Organism: Agave tequilana; assembly: GCA_038442645.1. Classification (NCBI taxonomy): domain Eukaryota; kingdom Viridiplantae; phylum Streptophyta; class Magnoliopsida; order Asparagales; family Asparagaceae; genus Agave; species Agave tequilana. The sequence continues at coordinate 71,961 of JAVJIF010034749.1, forward strand.
TTCGGCTTCTAATCTTACTTTGAGTGATCGTTGCATCATCTCATTTTAAATTTGTTCATTGATTAGCATTATCACCTATTCACCCCTCTAGGTGATTTCAATTGGTATCAGAGCTAGGACTCTAGTTTTTGACTTCACATCCTTAGAGAGATCTTATAAATTGCTAATCACTATTTTCATATCTTCATTTATACACTAGTAAAGATGCCGATTGCTTAGATTTCAAGAAAAAGATATCTTCTTCCTTGAAGCAAAAGAAGCTGTTTGAAAAGAAGGTGTACAAAGCTACTTGGGATTCGGAAAGTGAATCCGAAGATGAAGTTGACACGGCCAATATGTATTTCATGGCAAACACACCTAAGGTAACTACCGAACCACATGATAATGATAGTGAAATAAGTAAAGAATTGTTATTACAAGCTGTCATTGAACTTTCAGAAAGTTTTGATGCTAAAAAGGAAGATTGTTTAAAATTGAAAAAAGAAAATGAAATGCTTAAAAATCAAATTGCTATTTGTTCAAAAAAAAGGATGAATTATCTTCTACTCTTATTTCAACACAAAGAGATTTTGATGCCTATAAAGTTGCATGCAAAGCTAAATATCCTAAAATTGATGAAAATGAGATTTCTATGTTAAAAACTAAATAAATGATTTGAAAAATGTTTTAAAAGAATGTGCATTTAACAATACTAAATTAGAAGAAATGTTTTCAAAGAAACACATGCACACTTCACATGTTCAACATGATAAACCATCACATGCTAAAACTCCACATGTTCATCATGCCAACACATCACATGTCAATCATGCAAAAACACCCCATCACATGTTCATAAACCACATGCTGATTATGGTTTTAAATATGAAAGAATTTATAAATGTACTTATTGTGGTCGGAATGGTCATTTAGCCAAATTTTGTTATGATCATATAAATAGTATGAATAATCATGTTTGGGTTCGAAACACTAACGTATTAGGACCCAAGAAAATATGGGTACCAAAATCCACTCTTAGTCTATTTAATGTAGGTGTGGGCTCTCACATGACGTGAGAGTTGTTAGTGGCTTGAGGTGAATGCGTTCCGAACTAAACGGTGACACTTTTAGATGCGTCACTTTCAAGGGGAGTTTGGTAGGAGGACTATCATGGTTTGGAGATATAGAGATATGCCCTCTTGATTTTGGTAACGATCTCTAACTCCTCATTTAGTTTACATGCTTTCATATTAGTAATTTTTAGCATTGTCATGTTTTAATGATTATTATGTTAAATGTCATGTTAATTAGACTTGTGACATACACGTATAGTAATTGAGATGCACCATGTTCATATGGATCCATATTTTGTGTTCTCACTTTATTTTAACTATTATGTATATCCTTTCTCTAAGACTTGTACATTTAGCCTAATGATCATATTGATTTATATTTTGTTTTATGATTCATGTTTTGATTAAATGTTTAAATGTAACCTTCATTAAAACTTGTGTATATACTTGTACAACTAATGAGCCACAATTGATTCTTATATGTTTGTACTTAAATGCTCATTTGTGCCCATTAGATATACTAGTATAGCCTAATTTTGATGATTAGTGCATTTCAACTTGTATTCCCTATTTTGTACATGTTTTTCATGTATATGTTAATTTTAGTTTAAAACTTTAGATATACATGTATACCCTTGAGTCATTTATTTTTCATGCAAATTTTTATTATGGACTCATTGTGTTTAGAGATGTGTATGTATACCTTTAGATTTAGACAAAGCATACATATGCCTTGAAGTTGTAATTATTTTGGTAAAAATTAAAGTTTCATGTTTTTCATGTTTATAAAGGAATTACATATTGAGCTTAATTGCCTATTCGCATGATTTTGTGATTACATGATTCTTACACTCACATTATTCTTATTTCTTCATGATTTTTTTCTTGAGCATATATGTGCTTTATAGACTTTGAGTGTCAGTTATTATGTGATTTTCATGTCTTCATGGTATATATGATTTGGTTTCATATTTTGAAGGATTTCTTACTAATTTTTAAAATATCTTTAAAACTAGTTTCTATTCTTCAAATGGTAGAGTTTTCAAACTATGCCTATTTACTTTCAAATCATAATTTTTGAAAACCCCTACCTTTTAAGGGCGGTTGGATGGGCGACCATGCCTTGTATACCCTTCTTGAATATCTTTTAAACTTGTGCATGATAAGGGTGGTAGGTTTGAGTTATACACTTGATTCTCATTATATTTCTATTGGTATCAAAATTGATATTTCATATATTTGTATACTCATATGTATTTTCTATATATGCCTCATATTTTAATTGGTACATACATCTATATGATTTGATTGTGCTTGTTTCACATGTCTTTAAAATTTTTTTTGAAAAAACATAATTATATTTGCTAAGCTTGATTTAGTTCATCATGTCAATTATTTTTAATTAGTATTTATTACAAGCTTATGTATTGTTTCTTTTAGTATTTCATAAAGGGGGAGAAAATTCTTGTTTTTAAATTGGTTTTATGTAAATTAGTATTGGTTGTAAATTCAATTTGTATCAGTTTTTATTTCAATTTGGTATCTTACTCCCATCATTTTGATGTAAAATACTTTGGTTTGATATATGCTAACATTTTCAATATTAGTATCAATGATCTTAAATTAGTATTATTCTCTATTTGGTATCCTTATTACAAAATGATTTTAGTGTTTATCTAAAAATTTGGTTTTTATCTTTAATTGGTATCAATATTTTTCTTTTGGTATCAATATGTTTATCAAAAATTTTAAATTGGTATAAAAAAACTTAAGCTTTGATCTTTAAGATTTGATGATATGACAATTAATTGTTTTTTTCTTAACCCCTTTGTTGATGAATTGATAAAAGGGGAAGAGATATTTGAGTTTATGTATGCATATATGCATGTTTATATCTTACTTATGCATATATTGTTTATTGGTTGTTTCCTAACCCTTCTTGATATATGACAAAAAGGGGAGAATTATTTGTGGTTTCATGTTTTGTACATATTCATGTTTTGTACATGTTTATCTCATATATGTAGGTTTCATGTTTTGTACATGTTCATATATGTATATGTTTTCATATTTTATACTTGATAAAATAGAGCATCATTTGAGGGAAAGTTTTTACCTCCCTCCTATATTTTGTTTTACAGCTTATATGTTTTGTCATCCTTAAAAGGGGGAGATTGTTGGCCTAAAGGTTACAATTCCTGGGTTATGTGTTTTGATGATAACAAATCATATAAAAGTTATTTGGTACTAATAGAAGTTAAAAATAAATTTCAGGTTGATACAGGTATTGATGGCTCAAGAGTTCTTAAGCATGAGATATTAGGGTTTAGCTCAAACGTTGTTCAACATCAATTATCAGAAACTCCTGCTTGTAGACTTATATAGTTTGTTTTGTTAAAGAATAGTATATATGCTTGAAGCTCAAATACACACACAAATTCAATATGTTTGTTTTTGGTTTAATCGATTTTGGATTTCAAGTACATATATCGAGTTTTAGATTTGAACCAGTTTTAGTTCTGCTGATCTGCTTGACACCCTTTTATAGTTGTTATCATAACTTTTTATTATTATATTCAAATAACATGATTTAATTTGCATTTCAAAGCTAACTTTCAGATCTAAATTTCTTATTTAATAATAATTTTCAGACTCAAATTTTAAAGATGTCAAATATTTGGTTGAACTCTATTCTTGTTCTGAAAACAGCTTACAGTTTCTGATTTGATACCTGTCAGTGTTTTATTGAAAATTTTCCAATAAAAATTGATATTGAGTTGATTTTAGTTGCACTAAAAAGAAGACTTAAAGATATACAAATTATGCATATATCTGATTCTGAATTCGGACGTTTACAGCCTGAAAAATGTGCTCAAAGTTGACCAATCTGTCAGATTTACAGTAATGGCTAATTTTCTGGAGGCTGATTTTTAACATGTTTTTAAAACGTGTTTAAGCTTAAAAAAATATGGTTAGCTATATCAGAGGGTCAATTTCTTCCTCTTTTATTCAGGTAAAAGTTTTCTATATTTACTCTTTCTAAATCCTATATAAATGGGTCATTAGGGTAGAGGTTTTCACAAACAACAAATTCAAAGATCAAAAGTTTTGAGTTTTCTTGAGAAAGAGCTTTTGTTTAAGTTTTGAGCTATTATTTCCAAAATTTTTCTGAAAGTTTTTGGTTCTTAAAATCTCCCTTCTGTTTTATATCCCTTACAAAATCTTGAGCTTCAATCTTATATATTATTCTCTAGGGTTTTATAAAGAAAAGTTTTTCAAAAGAGAGTGTGGTCTTTTGATCACCAAGTGATTATTGTATTTGTGGCTCCATTACCTCTGGACTAGAGGAGTGTGATTGAGGAGTTGGATACTCCCTAGTGGTTGTAATCCTTTGTGGAAGTTACAGTGGATCGAAAATCCTTCTGGGTGAAGGCGGGGACGTAGAGCTGGTGCTCGAACCTCGAAACAAATCTCTGTGTTTGCGATTGGTTTTACTTGTGTTATTTACTTACTTTCTATTCATTCTTATATTGTCGATCAATACTCTCACAGCAAGGTTGTATTGCGCACCTCAAACTCTTATTTAGAGGAATCACGAGGAAGGAGTTCAGAGCCTTTCACGAGGTATTCAGCTTCTAATCTTTCTTTGAGTGATCGCATCATCTCATTTTAATTTGTACATTGATTAACATTATTACCTATTCACCCCCCTCTAGGTGATTTCAAATCTCACATTATAGAATTTTCCTCTATTATCCTGATCTAGATAAGATAGAGGTTAATATAAAAGATGGGGATCAAACACTTCTCTTACTGTGTTCTTTACATTCTTCATATAAGAGTTTTAGTGAAGCAATCAAGACATGTAAGGTAAGAATTAGAGCTCGTGAGAATCGGAGCTGCAGATGTTGTGATGCTAGAGTCAATGACAGGATGATCAAATCGGACCTGTAGATGCCGCAATGCGGGAGGAGCTCTGATAGTGTTCCAGTGGCCTTTTTTCCCCTTTTAGAAGGTTCAAATTGTGTATGTGTTACATGTTTGTACCCTTCTTACTTGGGAAATGTTTCGTTAAGTTCTTATTAATGAAACACCGTGGGGATTTTGCCATTGGTTTTATCTAAAAAAAAAAAAAAATAGTGTGAGAAACCCGACTTTATATAATTATATATAGAAAACATATATACCAAAAGCACTACTAATTTTTCACTAAATTCTCTCCTTGTTCTCTTGACAAGCTTGTAACGGCTGTTGTTAGGTGAAATCAAGACATACGTTTTGGAAAATGCTAAGAAGAAGCCAAGGAAACAAAAGCAGGCTGAGTACATGAGTTAATGAAGAACCTTTGGCGACCATTATAAAGTTGATGAGAAATAGTAGACAAAATGGTTAAACACTGACAATAAAACGTCAATGATGTAGACTTATGGCTCATAGTAATGCCCATTGGAATATTGTGTGAACGGAGATTGCCGTGTTTCAAAAGTCACCAAGATTTTTCGCCGCCCCCCCCCCCCCCCAATTTATATTCGCGAATCAAACACGTGATAGTCGACTACTATATTTTGATTTATACTATATATAACTCCAAACTTGGAGACGCCGTTTAAATAAAGTACTCATACATACTTTTTCATATAAATGTGACATCAGTTGAAACGAAATTCTTATTAAATAGTTAACATTGTGTATTGGAAAACATCAAAATAATATAAGTTTTTAAAATTTAAAATGCTAATCTCTTTCTGGTATTGCCAATGCAGCCTCCAGTTGAAAAAAGTAACAGAAAGCTTATGTAACGGTCCCAGATAATAATATTCTGATTCTCTACTACCCTTTAATCAGGGATTAAGAAATCATCTCTAATAACTTATTCTCAAAATTTTGGCAACATCTCCTTTGTAACTTGTGCCTTACCCAATACAACGCATGAAGTTCAATAGTGTAGATGACTCCCAATAGTTGTAACATTATTCTTATTGATACTAAGCAAATATCCACGCACAATAATAATATACTCCCCAAACAAGATAACACTTGGAATATCCTCATTTCAAGACTACAACCTGGACAATTAGTTGGGAACTACTAGCCATCCCAAAAATTATACATCCAGCGAAATCTGTCAAGTTACTTTTGCATAATATTGCTTACAAAAGATGTCGGACTATACATACAAGGTCTGTCTTTTAGAGTTTATACATAACACAAAAGATCATAAATATGAATGACACGATTTTTTATCAACTTAACATAATAAGTCCAACACAAAACATAAAGCGTTCCAAAATGAGTAGAAGTAAAAGAAGACAACACGATCCATTCATAGGACACCACAAATTCACACGCCGGTCCTTGACCCTTGCTTAGACCTAAAAGAATGTTGTCAAGAAAAGGGATGAGCTTGACGGCTTAGTGAGTAAACCAAGTATGGTATAATATTCTAGTTAATCTTTTAGCTTGATAGTTTATGATCTTTATAGTAGGCCGCCATTAGGCCAAAATTTAAGAAACATATGTTAACATTTCTTGATCTACTTTATACACTCATATGATGATACACTCTCATATGATGATACATAGCGTGGTAGTAGTTTTCTTTTATCACGATTTGTAATATGTTATAATTCAAGTCATAACAATTTCTAAGTTTTGTATAAACATAGCACAAGCATCTTTTACAAACGTCACATCAACAAGCAACATTTCGTCATCACATCATTCAAGGAATATACGAACATTTACACCGTCTTTCCCCTCCTACCGGCTCACGCCGGCCCCTTCCTACAGTTATAATAGAATGAGCTATTTTCACAACACCATCTTCCTCCTCCTATCGGCTCCCGCTGGCTCCTTCCTACAATGAACAAAATACATTTACAACGTCTTCTCCCTCCTACGGCTCCCGCCGGCTTCTTCCTACAATTAAAGATGAACAACATTTCCCCCACGTCTTCCCCCTTCCTACCGGCTCCCGCCGACCCCTTCCTACACATAAGGATGAAACAACTCATTCCACAAAGAACAGAAAACTATGCACACGAGCAAAGCTAATGCACAAACATAACATAGAATTTCATCTATATTATGCCACTCACTACTTGACATACAAAATACACATTCATATACATCACTTGTACATGTATATAGTAATATATATATATATATATATATATATATATATATATATATATATATATATATATATATTATATATATGGGCATAATCACCTCAATTTACTCACGAGCTTCTATGTGTGAGTCCATTTCTTCCGTGATGTTTTTATCGTTCAAATTTTTGTATTCCTAGTATTACCACTAGTATTCAGCTTAGTGTTTACAAGCTTCCATATGAGTGTGGCAAATTAATGTGTGCCATCGTACAAGATAATAGTTTAATTTCTTATTCAAATTCCCTATTTTTTGAACATCAAAATTTGGTCAATCCTATCTCTTATCTAACATGTCAAATACCATCGTACAAGACAATAGTTTAATTTCTTATTCAAATTCCCTATTTTCTGAACATCACAATTTGGCCAATCCTATCTCTTATCTAGCATGTCAAATAGCATACACACATTAGAACATTCAATTCACACAAAATTTCTATTAAAACAGCGAATTTCATAAGAGAGATGGTTAACACGTTCATATTCAACCTTCTTGACATAAGTTCTCAAGATTCGAGTTTACTCACTTTCTTCAAATTTTTCCTCTGAGATTGGACTAAACTTTGCTTCTTCGAAGCATAACCCTAAGCAAAGAACGTTTGGATTAATATCTATCATAAAATCATCGAAATATGAGGATTACGTGCTGTTTTTCTCTTCAAAATATCAGTCAGAATTACCTTCTCAAAAGAGAGTTTAGGCCCAAAAGCTCAGATTTTTGACTGAAAATCAAAATCACCTCCTCAACTTGGATCTAAGCCCTAGGAAGGATCTTTCCCTCCTCCGAGTCCCCCCTCCCTCTCCTTGCTCGCGCCCCGCATGGGCGCGGCCGCGGAGCGCGGCTCCGCCTGGGCGCGTCCCCTTCTCCCTCGTTGGCTCTGTTGTAGGGGAGAACAAGGGGAGAGAGAGTATAGGTTTATTGTGTAGAGAAAGGGAGGGTTTCTAGGGTTTTTTCCATGAAAAATTTGGGAAGAAGATGAGTGAAAATTTTCAGATGAAGAGAGTGGGTTTTCAGATCTAATTGACCCTATAATTACAAGTTTGCTAAGCCATCTCCTCCATCCAATAACCCACTCCTTCAATCAAGAAAATCCTACCTTTCTTTCTTTCACCTACCCTCTCCACTAACTAGTTGGATTAAACAATTACTCACGATGGAATTTTTCTTGATTCTACCCCAATACCAATAATGTAGTTGATTATCATGTATTCATACATAGGATGGTATAAACCATGTGCATGTGTGTGGTACACACACACACTCTCCAATAATACATGAAATCTCAAATTACTTTGCCTTAAACTTAATTGGGTATAATAATGTTCCTTTTTTTTTAATACGTGATTAGGAGAAAATTCTTGGAATTATATTAACCCGGATGTCGCAGCTTACAACTTTGAAAGTGCAAAAAAGAAATAAATAAATAAATAAATAAATAATCAAATTATGAGAAAACGTCACATTTAGCTCAGAGAGAGAAAAGAAAAGAACTAGGCTGCACAAATTATCAATATTACTTTTTAAGAAATAGAAGCATCAAAGTGGATGGCCCCTCAACGATTTGAGCCACTTGATCTACTTTTCTCACACGAAATGGTTAAAACAGTAAATAAAAATATTTTTATGGTATTTACATGTGTTTTAGGGATCAATTTTGTCACATTTTGAAAAATCAAATCAAGAACTAAACTAAAATTTTCCTATCTAAAATTTTTTATGTGTATTTTGGTTTTCTCCCCATTTTTCTCTTTGCATGTATAAGCTCTTTGTTTTAATGTATGAGCTCTTTGCCGATAGGGGATGCACAACAACATAGCAAGAACATCACCAAAAGAATCCAGGAAAAGTTTTAATTAAAATAATATAAGGTAGAAGATTGAGAAATATTCAGCTAATACAAAGCATGCTACATAGTTGATATTGAGAGAGAAATATGACAAACAAGGAAATAGTGAAAGCAACACATGGATATATAGATTAGCAAGCTTCCTATGAGATGTCTGTTCTAATACTTGATAAGGTGGAAAAAAAAGCTGGCCTGTTAACCCATTGGGAATACCCCTCTCAAGGGGGAAGATCCTACTGTGAAAGCCACACAACAAAAGAGGACACCGAGCGGGCTCGGCAAGGGAAGCGTGAAAGCGATCAACCACTAACAAGCAATAAAGTTGATCACCTCAAAATATAAGAGCACCAAATGTAACGTGGTTCGGCAATAGGGGCCTGCATCCACGGGAAAAAGGGAGAAATTTTATTGAAAACAGAGAAGAAAATAATAAGAGTTATAAAAATTCTCTCTCACAACTCTTAATGGTAGAAACTTGATCTCTCCTTGACTTACCTTCAACGGCCACCCCAAGGGGTTTATATGGGCTCCTACAATCATCCTAATTCAACAGAAACTTCATCAATATGAACAACACTGCCTCAAGGAGAATGGAAACTCGAATTCAACTCGAATTGAATTCAAAACCCGAAAAAAAACTGACAGAACCGCCGACTAGTCAACTACTCTGATCAGTAAGTCGATTAAAATGCACATTAGTCGTGACTGATGTATCAGTCGACTAATCTGAACTCCTTTACTCTCTGTTGCAAATTAGTTGACTATACTGCACAGCATTAGTCGACTACCCTATGACATAAGTCGACTAGTCTTGTTGATTAGTCGATTTATCATGTGCACAAACTTGTGTACATCTCCGTGCACATCCGTTCTTAATCTCTGAAGTTTGTAACCCCTCCACCTTAACATGAGTTTCTCCAATGAATTTGAGGCACCCAAAATACTAACAATCTCCACCTTGACTCATATTCATTTTCCCTTGTAGAAATTGGCCTCCGCATTATTCACCGAGCTTTCTCCCTCTTTTGTGACTTCACATGGCTCTATCCAAGAGCTCATTCTCCATTTTATCTTTGAAGAACATGGATGAAATTCAGAGATGCTCTGAACTTTTTCACCGGGATGGTCTTTGTTATCTGTCCGCGGATTATTTTTTGTACTGATCTTCACCAAGTAGATCACTTTGTCATCTGCGATCCATTGTTGTATCTTGTTATACCTCACATCAATGTGCTTTATCCGCTTATCCTTAGCAAGATGAATAACATTCTGACTATCGCAATGAACCGAACAGAATCTTGTATGATGCCAACGTCTATCTGAACCTCTGTCTCGAATGATCTTCTTACCTAATATCTTCTTAACTTCTCCCAAATTTTTCTGTGAATTCCCTTTTTAGCTGAACTTTAATATTGACTACAGGAGAGAAGATCTCATTATAGTCAATGACCTCCTTTTGAGAATATCCCTTAGTAAATAACCTTACCTTATATTGCTTATTGTCTTTCTTGCGAAAAACTCATCTGCAACCTATTGCCTTGGAGTCCTTCAGAAGATTACAAATTCACATTTTTTATTTCTATCCAAATTTCATCTCCTGTTCCATGACTGTATTCCACTTGTCGCTATCATCTGCCTCGATCACCTTTCTATAACAATTAGGATCACCTGTTTCTGTTACTAATGCGAACGAGACATGATTATCTTCCAAGCCATCCCTTATTGGTGACACCAAAACTCTGTTTGACCGCCTCAATGGTTTAACTTGCTGTTGATGTAGCACCCTGTACCCGGGATACGTACCCAGATGCGAGTCCCAAAATTTTTTCGATCATATTGCTCAATTTCCTTCCTCTGTGTGTTTTAGAGTTGTTTTACTTATATTTTTTGAGTATCGGATCTGGATTCTCAGACCGAGAGTAAGCCTGACCCGGACCGGGAACCCGATACCAGCCAGTAGCCCGATTTGACTTTCTGGTAGTCTGATTTGACCGATTTTAGTTTCAGAGACTATTTTCTAATATTTTAGATTTTTCATGATTTTCTGAAATTTTTTGAAATTTTTCTGCAAAATCTCCAAAACCGGTATCGGTCGGTATCGCTGACTGATTCCCGGACTTTTAGTTTTCAAATGGTTTGAATTTTCAGAAACGGCTTTCACAGTACTTTTTAGAATTTCATTTTCTATTTAAATACATTTTTTTAGATTTTTCTAAATTTATCAAAATTTGACCGATTCTGGTGTCGGCCGGTATTGCCAGAAGATTCCAGGGTTTTTAATTTGAAAACTACATCGAATTTCTCAAATCCGATTTCACCATGTATCTTAGAATAATATTTTCTATTTTTGAGAATTTTTCGGTACGTTTCTGAAACAGTCAAATTTTCGCCTTATTTAAATAATAATATTTTTACCGCGATTTCCTTTCTGGCTTTTCCCTCCTCTACTCTCCTACTTTATGTACTACCAGAAATTTTAACAAATAAAATAGATAAAAATAAAATTTTTTAATTTTTTATTTCTTTTTCTTAGTTTTTTCAATTTTCTTTCTTTTATTTCTTTTCTTTTATTAGCATTAATTTCTTCCCCATTTATCGGCTTAATCCACGCCCGCTGTCGCCCGCTGCCGCCCGACAGCCATAGGGCTGCGCAGCCCTACACCCCCTACACCATTAATTCAACCCATTCCTCTCATCCTATTAAACTACTTCATCCTCCATTTTCAACATAAATCCAAAATCCAAAGAAAATCAACTTCATCTTCCTCCTCCAAACAACCCACTCACGCATCACTTCCACCGCCGCCTCCACCTTCACCACCACCACCTCCGGCCACCTCTAAACCCCCCAATCAACTCCCCAACAACTCCTCTTCACAATACCATCTCATTCCACCACCAAGAGCCACCCACCACCTCCAATTTCTCCAAAACCCACCTCCATTACCACAACTCCATCTCCAAAATTCTCCACCACCACCAACAAATTTTCCATTCTAATCAACCCAACAACACCTCCTCCTCCTTCTCCAACTCCCCACAACTTCCAATCACCACCACAACCACCACAACCCCACCACCATCTTCCACCTCCATCAAAACCACCACCACATCAAAAAAAACCACCACCACCACATCAAAACACCACCCAACACCACTTCCTCCTCCCCCCAACCTCGCGCGCGCGCCCTGCTCGCCGCCGCCGCCGCCGCCGCCGCCGCCGCGCCGGCCGCCACCGCCGGCGGTGGGAGCCGACCACCCCCTCCCTCCTTCTTCTCTTTCTTTTCTTTTCTTTCTTTCTTCTTTTCTTTCCTTAAATCCTTTCATTTCATTCTCTTTCTTCCCTAATATAAAAACACTTTCCCTCACATTCCAATAATACCCCCACCATATTCCTAAACTACTTTCCCATATTTACATCAATACCCTCCTCCTTTTAATTCCAAACAAATTCCAAAATAAACCATATTTCTCTCTCTTTTCCTACAATCTTCTCTCTCCTCTCTCTCTCCTCTCTCATTCCCTCTCTAATAATTTTTATGAATATTTATAAGTATATATTCTAATATATGTAATTACGGGCTAGTAGATTCTCGTGCGGGTCGCCGATTTTCTGGACTTTAACCGGTATTTTCGTCCCGGTTTCAGGCGAGTGCTTATTATTATTTAAAAATAATTACCCTTGTGTTTATATCATGATATTGACATGTGAATATTTTAAAATGCCTAATACTTGCCATGGTGATTTTAGTACATAATGTCATGCTATATTTAATTTCGATAATTATCATATTTAATTCTAAAAATTGCCATGCTATATTACTTCCGATAATTTTCATGCTATATATGATACCGGTATTTACATGCTATAATTGACACCGATATTTGCCATGCTACACTTGACCCGTGACATCTGACACTGGCACACGGTATTTACACCGACATGTGGCATTTTACATTTGACATGATATTCATGACTGTGGCACTTGGTATTTACACCGGCACTCGATATATGGACCCGGTACTTGATATGACATACTTGACACCTGCATCTGACACTTGGTATATGATATGCCTTCATGTGGTACAAATACCTGGACTTGACATCTTGACCCTTGACCGGACATTACTACTCCTGATACCTGTATTTATATGGCGTATTCATGACTATTACTATTACGGGGACATGACATGATTATTATATTATTATTACCAGATATTTGGTATTCCTGAACTCCTGTACTCCTGTATACTTGAACCCCTGAAATAGGGAGGCTCCTGACATTACCCTGATATTATACTCCTGTTGACCCCCGTAATAGGATAACCATGGATAATGTCCATTTGTGAACACCCCGTGAATATCATTATTTGAGACTCTGTTATATTTAACAACTTACACCGGGATGGGGGAAATTGATGGGTATCGATATAGCTTCTGTGTTTATGGTGGCCATAAATATGTTGTACAACTTCCTGTAGGATTCGACCTGGTAGGCCACCAGGCGCTTCCGAGGGTGTACTGGCACCCCTACCCCCCTGCCTGCCTGTCCGGGTGTGCTATAATCCCCTAGGTATATCCTGTGGGGAACGGTGACACTCTATTCCTGTTCGGGCGTATATTAAGACCTTCGGGCATATAGTAAGTCCCGGTACCTAGCGGTACGTTCCGGCTCAGTACCAGATACTCCTGGACCGTTGTCCCGGGCATGCACGGGACCCATTCTAAACATGGTTCGTCGTTCCCCATCAATTTCCAATAATTTGTCTCGCTTGATTTGTATGCGGAAGTATATGGCACCGGTCATATACCGAAACATACAAATTAAACGAGTCTTAATAATAACTTGATAGTTGACTTATGGTACATGAATTCTGTTACTTGTCATTTTTGATAGTTGTTACCCTATGCTTACTAATTTGATTACATGACCTGCTACACTTGTTTTATTTCATGATTCACTATTTATTATGATTATTCCATGTTTATTGATCTTAGTACATATACTTGGCATGATGCACTTACTTTTATTTGCCACTTGGCTTCATTATGCACTCGCTGGGTTGCCCACTAACAACCCTGGATTTGTATGTTCAGATTTGTCAGGTTGGACTGAGGTGGACCCATCAGCTGAGGATCAGGCCTACCTCGAGGAGCAGGCAGATCAGCAGTAGTTCCGCCCAGTCTTTTCCGCTCACGAGATTCTCACTCTTCCAGCTCGTGAGTTTATCTTTTGTATTTCTGTACAGTCCTACTTTTGTAGTACCTGGTGATGTAATATTATGTCACAATTCGTGATAACTAAGTACTTGTACTGTTTTGGTATTGGAATGTATAATATCACGTATTTTCGCACTCTGATCCCTGTATTGTGATGTATTGATGCTTAGCGTACATACGGGATGGTTCCATCGCCCTGCGTATGTACGTCGCAGTGGCGTCTCCGTACCCGCCGGGATCGGGGCGCCACAGGTTGGTATCAGAGCCAGGCTCTCACACCTTCAATACAGCCAGTCTGCAAATTAATGTTGTGTTAATTTGCGACTGAGTCACACGAGTCCTTATTATACATTCCAATTACAAGTACAAAGTTATCTATTCTTTCCTTGAAATCCATCCCTTGATTTCCGAAATCTCATGAAGTTCTTATTTCATCACCTTTTCAGTCGGCTCGAATATGGAAGGCGGGGGACACGGAACGGTCCCAGCACTTCCCGTGAAAGTCCGAACGGGGAGAACGATATGATGAGGCTACTCCAGGGGATGATGGATAGCCAGCAGCAGCAGGTAGAGCTCCTGCGGCAAGGATTACTGACTGCGCCCCGGGAGCAGAGGCCGGGTACTATTTCAGATTTTCGGAGATTGCAGCCAGCAGAATTTTCAGGCGCAGAGAAGCCCTGGATGCAGAGCAATGGTTGATAGACATGACCGATCTTTTGAAGGCGGCCAGAATTCCTGCTGAAAACCAGGTGGAAGTGGCCAAGATCCAGCTGAAAGATGTGGCGAGGACTTGGTGGCTTGCCGAGGAGGCGAGGCTGGAGAAGCCTATCTTTTGGGA
Source organism: Agave tequilana (assembly GCA_038442645.1). Classification (NCBI taxonomy): domain Eukaryota; kingdom Viridiplantae; phylum Streptophyta; class Magnoliopsida; order Asparagales; family Asparagaceae; genus Agave; species Agave tequilana. Next base: position 87,092 of record JAVJIF010034749.1, read on the forward strand.
TCAGTTTTCGAAGGGCTTCTATGAGAGGTTTTTTCCAGCAACTGCTCAGAAGGAGATGGAGGAGCAGTTTATTAGGCTACAGCAGTGGAATCGGTCAGTGGATGAATATGCTGCTGAATTTCTGAGGCTTAGTCGGTTTGCGCCATATATGGTGGCCGACGAGGAGAAGAGGGCTAGCAGATTCCAGCAAGGACTGAGGGTGGATATTCAGATGTTGCTTATACCCCACCAGCTGAAGACATACTCTCAAGTTCTTTCTATTGCTCGTGATGTGGAGCAAGGATTGGAGAAGAAGAGGAGAGTTGAGCTGCAGCATAAGCCTATGAAGCGCCAGTTCCAGCAGGTGCACAGAGGGAACCCAGTCAGATCCTTTGGTGCCCCAGCAGCCAAACGGCCATTTCAGCCTCCTTCCCAGCAGCTCGTGTGTGGGTACTGCCAGAAACCCGGACACAATCAGCGGAACTGCCGTATGGCCAATGGACTGTGTTTGGCATGCGGATCCGGCAATCACTCGGTGGGAGAGTGTCCATTCAAGAAGAACTGGAATGCAGCTCCAGCTCCACCAGCACTTCCAGTACGAGCAGCACCTCCAGCACCTCCAGCTCGAGCAGCTCCCCCAGCACTTTCAGCGCCACCAATGAGGAGGAATTTTGGACCTGCAGGCAGAGGAGCTCCACTTCCTCCCCAGCGTCGGATTCTGAGTCAGGCTCAGAGGGGACCCAGGACCGGAGTAGGCCGTGGGAGAGGCCAAGCTTTCAACTTGACAGCAGAGGAAGCTGAGGCATCTGGAGAAGTGGTGGCAGGTACCATTTTGGTCCGCTCAGTTCCAGTCTTATCACGACTCTGGTGCATCACATTGCTTCATATCCAGTAGATTTATTGCCTTGCACTCTATACCCCTAGTATGTTTGGGTAACCAATGGAAATTAGTACGGGGAATGGGGTAGTCACTACTAACAAGATTTGCAAGGCATGCACTGTGGAGTTATGTGGTAGGAAGTTAGAAGCCGACATGTTCGTACTAGACACTGGAGGGTACGATGTGATCCTAGGCATGACTTGGCTCAGCAAGTATCATGCGGTGATCGACTGGGAACAAGAAGGTGATCTTCAGGATTCCACACCAACCGGAGTTTCAGTTCTTTGGAGAACGCAAGCCTCTTCGGAAGGTAGATCAACTGGATTGTGCCACTGCAGAAGACAAGAAGAAGACGGTGTCAGTGTGGAATGAATTCCTGGATGTCTTTGAGGAGATATCAGGACTCCCACCTGACAGAGTTGTGGAGTTCTCTATTGACCTTATTCCAGGAGCGACTCCCATCTCTAAAGCACCGTACCGGATGGCACCAACTGAATTGACTATATTGAAGGAGCAGCTGCAGGAGTATTCGAGCAAGGGTCTGATTAGACCGAGTACTTCACCTTGGGGAGCACCAGTATTGTTGGCAAACAAGAAGGATGGTGGCAAGAGATTATGCATTGATTACAGAGAGTTGAATAAAGTCACCATCAAGAACAAGTACCCTTTGCCGAAATTGATGATCTATTTGATCAACTTCATGGAGCCCAAGTGTTCTCGAAGTTAGATTTGCAGTCGGGGTACCATCAGTTGAAGGTGAAGAAGGAAGACATTCAGAAGACGGCATTTAGGACTCGTTATGGTCATTATGAGTTCTTAGTTATGCCTTTTGGAGTTACAAATGCCCCAGCAGTCTTCATGGACTTGATGAATAGGATCTTCTCTCCCTATCTGGATAAATTTGTATTAGTATTCATTGATGATATTTTGGTCTATTCCAAGAATAAAGAGGAGCATGCAGAGCATCTGAGGATTGTGCTACAGACTCTCCGACTAGAGCAGCTTCATGCCAACTTAGCAAGTGTGAGTTCTGGCTGGAGAGTATAGCATTCTTGGGCCATATTGTTTCTAAGGAAGGAATCTCGGTGGATCCCAGTAAGATTCAGGCGGTGAAGGATTGGCCGACTCCGAAGTCCGTGACAGAGATCAGGAGCTTCATCGGACTAGCTGGATATTATCGGAGGTTCGTGCAGGACTTCTCGAAGATTGCAGCTCCATTGACCAAGCTGACCAGGAAAGGAGAGAAGTACTTATGGACTGAGGAGTGTGCGTCTGCTTTTGAGGAGTTGAAGAACAAGTTGATTTCGGCTCCAATCTTGAAGACTCCTTCAGGGACAGGAGGTATGGTTGTGTATTGTGATGCCTCAGGGAAGGGCCTTGGATGCGTATTGATGCAGCATGGACATGTGTGGCTTATGCATCCAGGCAGATGAAGCCTCATGAGAAGAACTACCCAACGCATGATCTAGAGTTGGCAGCTGTGATCTTTGCGTTGAAGATATGGAGACATTACTTACTTGGTGACCGAGTGTTGATTTACACTGATCATAAGAGCCTGAAGTACATCTTCACTCAGAAGGAGTTGAACAGGAGGCAGAGATGGCTTGAGTTGATGGCAGATTATGATATAGATCTGCAGTATCATCCTGGCAAGGTTAATGTTGTGCCAGACGCCCTGAGCAGAAGACCTGAAGCCAACATAGTTATGTTGCTCACTCAGCAGAAGGAGCTACTCAAGGAGATGAGGCGGCTAGATTTGATGGTGATTCGGAGGACCAGTGGATCCGTGCAGTTGATGGCATTTCAGATCCAGCCGACACTGATGGAGGAAATCAGAGAAGCTCAGAAAGAAGATCCTAAATTGCTGAAGTTCAGAGAGCAAGTGGAGGCAGGACTGAGGACAGATGTCTGCATACATCCTGATGGTGCACTCTATTTCAGGGGTAGAATTTGTGTGCCTCAGGGGAGATTAGACAGAAGATATTGGCTGAGGCCCACAGTTCAGCTTACTCTATACACCCTGGAGGAACTAAGATGTATCAGGATCTGAAGCAACATTTCTGGTGGAATGCGATGAAGAGGGAGATCGCACAATTTGTGGCGAAGTGTCTAGTGTGTCAGCAAGTGAAGGCTGAACACCAGAGACCAGCTGGATTACTACAACCTTTGCCAATACCAGAATGGAAGTGGGAGCATGTTACTATGGATTTTGTCACCGCTCTACCCCGCAGTCCAAAGGGGAACAATGCAGTATGGGTAGTTGTTGACCGTCTCACTAAGTCAGCACATTTCATACCCTTCAGAGTGGGGCAATCTACGGAGCTTCTAGCAGACAAGTACATGAAGGAGATTGTTCGACTGCATGGAGTTCCTGTGAGTATCGTGTCGGACAGGGACACGAGGTTTAGATCTCGCTTCTGGGAGAGCCTTCAAGAGAGTCTGGGGACCCGTCTGAAGTTCAACACATCTTATCATCCAGAGACAGACGGACAGTCTGAACGGACCATCCAGATCCTAGAAGACATGTTGAGGGCTTGTATGATAGACTTCAAGGGATCGTGGGAAGACCATCTACATTGGCAGAGTTTTCCTACAATAATAGTTATCAGGCGAGCATCAAGATGGCTCCATTCGAAGCCTTATACGGCAGGAGATGCAGATCACCATTGTGTTGGGATGAAGTTGGTGAGAGAAGGCATTTGGGACCGGATGTGATAGTACAGACAATGGACAAGATCAGGACCATCCAAGAGCACCTTCGTGCAGCACAGGACAGACAGAAGAGTTGGGCAAATTCCAAGAGAAGACCATTGGAGTTTCAAGCGGGAGAGCATGTGTTTCTGAAGATATCTCCGACCAAGGGAGTGATCAGATTTGGTGCACGTGGGAAGCTGAGTCCGAGGTATATAGGCCCGTTTGAGATATTGAGCGAGTTGGAGAAGTGGCCTACAGATTGGCACTGCCTCCATCACTGGAAGGAGTGCACAATGTGTTCCATGTGTCACAGCTGAGAAGATACATCAGGGATGAGAGCCATGTATTGGAATATTCAGAGTTAGAGTTGCAGCCAGATTTGTCATATATTGAGCAACCAATGGCTATTGTGGACAGAAGTGTCAAGACCCTGAAGAACCGGACTATCCCGTTGGTGCTTGTTTCATGGAACAGGCATAGTCCGGGAGAAGCGACTTGGGAGCGGGAAGACGTCATTCGTGACCGTTACTCGCATCTGTTCGAGCCTTGAGTGGTAATATTCCCTTGTACTCCATCTCTTGTCTTATCAATTATTTATTTTCATGTTCAACTCTTATCTTATAGAAATTTCGAGGACGAAATTTTGTTAGGTGGGTAGATTGTAGCACCCTGTACCCGGGATACGTACCCAGATGCGAGTCCCAAAATTTTTTCGATCATATTGCTCAATTTCCTTCCTCTGTGTGTTTTAGAGTTGTTATTACTTATATTTTTGAGTATCGGATCTGGATTCTCAGACCGAGAGTAAGCCCTGACCCGAGACCGCCAACCCGATACCAGCCAGTAGCCCGATTTGACTTTCTGGTAGTCTGATTTGACCGATTTTAGTTTCAGAGACTGTTTTCTAATATTTTAGATTTTCATAATTTTCTGAAATTTTTTGAAATTTTTCTGCAAAATCTCCAAAACCGGTATCGGTCGGTATCGCTGACTGATTCCCGGACTTTTTTTTCAAATGGGTTTGAATTTTCAGAAACGGCTTTCACAGTACTTCTTAGAATTTCATTTTCTATTTTAATATTTTTTTGAGATTTTTCTAAATTTATCAAAATTTAACCGATTCTGGTGTCGGCCGGTATTGCCGGAAGATTTCAGGGTTTTTAATTTGAAAACTACATCGAATTTCTCAAATCCGATTTCACCATGTATCTTAGAATAATATTTTCTATTTTTGAGAATTTTTCGGTACGTTTCTGAAACAGTCAATTTTCGCCTTATTTAAATAATAATATTTTTACCGGCGATTTCCTTTCTGGCTTTTCCCTCCTCTACTCTCCTACTTTGCTACCAGAAATTTTAACAAATAAAATAGATAAAATAAAATTTTTTAAATATTTTATTTCTTTTTCTTAGTTTTTTCAATTTTCTTTCTTTTATTTCTTTTTCTTTTATTAGCATTAATTTCTTCCCCATTTATCGGCTTAATCCACGCCCGCTGTCGCCCGCCGCCGCCCGACAGCCATAGGGCTGCGCAGCCCTACACCCCCTACACCATTAATTCAACCCATTCCTCTCATCCTATTAAACTACTTCATCCTCCATTTTCAACATAAATCCAAAATCCAAAAAATCAACTTCATCTTCCTCCTCCAAACAACCCACTCACGCATCACTTCCACCGCCGCCTCCACCTTCACCACCACCACCTCCGGCCACCTCTAAACCCCCCAATCAACTCCCAACAACTCCTCTTCACAATACCATCTCATTCCACCACCAAGAGCCACCCACCACCTCCAATTTCTCCAAAACCCACCTCCATTACCACAACTCCATCTCCAAAATTCTCCACCACCACAACATTTTCCATTCTAATCAACCCAACAACACTCCTCCTCCTTCTCCAACTCCCCACAACTTCCAATCACCACCACAACCACCACAACCACCACCCACCACCATCTTCCACCTCCATCAAAACCACCACCACCACATCAAACAAAACCACCACCACCACATCAAAACACCACCCAACACCACTTCCTCCTCCCCCCAACCTCGCGCGCGCGCCCTGCTCGCCGCCGCCGCCGCCGCCGCCGCCGCCGCGCCGGCGGCCACCGCCGGCGGTGGGAGCCGACCACCCCCTCCCTCCTTCTTCTCTTTTCTTTTCTTTTCTTTCTTTCTTCTTTTCTTTCCTTAAATCCTTTCATTTCATTCTCTTTCTTCCCTAATATAAAAACACTTTTCCCTCACATTCCAATAATACCCCCACCATATTCCTAAAACTACTTTCCCATATTTACATCAATACCCTCCTCCTTTTAATTCCAACAAATTCCAAAATAAACCATATTTTCTCTCTTTTTCCTACAATCTTCTCTCTCCTCTCTCTCTCCTCTCTCATTCCCTCTCTAATATTTTTTATGAATATTTATAAGTATATATTCTAATATATGTAATTACGGGCTAGTAGATTCTCGTGCGGGTCGCCGATTTTCTGGACTTTAACCGGTATTTTCGTCCCGGTTTCAGGCGAGTGCTTATTATTAATTTAAAATAATTACCCTTGTGTTTATATCATGATATTGACATGTGAATATTTTAAAATGCCTAATACTTGCCATGGTGATTTTAGTACATAAATGTCATGCTATATTTAATTTCGATAATTATCATATTTAATTCTAAAAATTGCCATGCTATATTACTTCCGATAATTTTCATGCTATATATGATACCGGTATTTACCATGCTATAATTGACACCGATATTTGCCATGCTACACTTGACCCGTGACATCTGACACTGGCACACGGTATTTACACCGACATGTGGCATTTTACATTTGACATGATATTCATGACTGTGGCACTTGGTATTTACATCGGCACTCGATATATGGACCCGGTACTTGATATGACATACTTGACACCTGCATCTGACACTTGGTATATGATATGCCTTCATGTGGTACAAATACCTGGACTTGACATCTTGACCCTTGACCGGCACATTACTACTCCTGATACCTGTATTTATATGGCGTATTCATGACTATTACTATTACGGGGACATGACATGATTATTATATTATTATTACCAGATATTTGGTATTCCTGAACTCCTGTATACTTGAACCCCTGAAATAGGGAGGCTCCTGACATTACCCCTGATATTATACTCCTGTTGACCCCCGTAATAGGATAACCATGGATAATGTCCATTTGTGAACACCCCGTGAATATCATTATTTGAGACTCTGTTATATTTAAACAACTTACACCGGGATGGGGGAAATTGATGGGTATCGATATAGCTTCTGTGTTTATGGTGGCCATAAATATATTGTACAACTTCCTGTAGGATTCGACCTGGTAGGCCACCAGGCGCTTCCGAGGGGTGTACTGGCACCCCTACCCCCCTGCCTGCCTGTCCGGTGTGCTATAATCCCCTAGGTATATCCTGTGGGGAACGGTGACACTCTATTCCTGTTCGGGCGTATATTAAGACCTTCGGGCATATAGTAAGTCCCGGTACCTAGCGGTACGTTCCGGCTCAGTACCAGATACTCCTGGACCGTTGTCCCGGGCATGCACGGGACCCATTCTAAACATGGTTCGTCGTTCCCCATCAATTTCCAATAATTTGTCTCGCTTGATTTTGTATGCGGAAGTATATGGCACCGGTCATATACCGAAACATACAAATTAAACGAGTCTTAATAATAATAACTTGATAGTTGACTTATGGTTACATGAATTCTGTTACTTGTCATTTTTGATAGTTGTTACCCTATGCTTACTAATTTGATTACATGACCTGCTACACTTGTTTTATTTCATGATTCACTATTTATTATGATTATTCCATGTTTATTGATCTTAGTACATATACTTGGCATGATGCACTTACTTTTATTTGCCACTTGGCTTCATTATGCACTCGCTGGGTTGCCCACTAACAACCCTGAATTTGTATGTTCAGATTTGTCAGGTTGGACTGAGGTGGACCCATCAGCTGAGGATCAGGCCTACCTCGAGGAGCAGGCAGATCAGCAGTAGTTCCGCCCAGTCTTTTCCGCTCACGAGATTCTCACTCTTCCAGCTCGTGAGTTTATCTTTTGTATTTCTGTACAGTCCTACTTTTGTAGTACCTGGTGATGTAATATTATGTCACAATTCGTGATAACTAAGTACTTGTACTGTTTTGGTATTGGAATGTATAATTCACGTATTTTCGCACTCTGATTCCTGTATTGTGATGTATTGATGCTTAGCGTACATACGGGATGGTTCCATCGCCCTGCGTATGTACGTCGCAGTGGCGTCTCCGTACCCGCCGGGATCGGGGCGCCACAGGTTGGTATCAGAGCCAAGCTCTCACACCTTCAATACAGCCAGTCTGCAAATTAATGTTGTGTTAATTTGCGACTGAGTCACACGAGTCCTTATTATACATTCCATTACAAGTACAAAGTTATCTATTCTTTCCTTGAAATCCATCCCTTGATTTCCGAAATCTCATGAAGTTTCTTATTTCATCACCTTTTCAGTCGGCTCGAATATGGAAAGGCGGGGACACGGAACGGTCCCAGCACTTCCCGTGAAAGTCCGAACGGGGAGAACGATATGATGAGGCTACTCCAGGGGATGATGGATAGCCAGCAGCAGCAGGTAGAGCTCCTGCGGCAAGGATTACTGACTGCGCCCCGGAGCAGAGGCCGGGTACTATTTCAGATTTTCGGAGATTGCAGCCAGCAGAATTTTCAGGCGCAGAGAAGCCCCTGGATGCAGAGCAATGGTTGATAGACATGACGATCTTTTGAAGGCGGCCAGAATTCCTGCTGAAAACCAGGTGGAAGTGGCCAAGATCCAGCTGAAAGATGTGGCGAGGACTTGGTGGCTTGCCGAGGAGGCGAGGCTGGAGAAGCCTATCTTTTGGGATCAGTTTTCGAAGGGCTTCTATGAGAGGTTTTTTCCAGCAACTGCTCAGAAGGAGATGGAGGAGCAGTTTATTAGGCTACAGCAGTGGAATCGGTCAGTGGATGAATATGCTGCTGAATTTCTGAGGCTTAGTCGGTTTGCGCCATATATGGTGGCCGACGAGGAGAAGAGGGCTAGCAGATTCCAGCAAGGACTGAGGGTGGATATTCAGATGTTGCTTATACCCCACCAGCTGAAGACATACTCTCAAGTTCTTTCTATTGCTCGTGATGTGGAGCAAGGATTGGAGAAGAAGATGAGAGTTGAGCTGCAGCATAAGCCTATGAAGCGCCAGTTCCAGCAGGTGCACAGAGGGAACCCAGTCAGATAATATATATATATATATATATATATATTATATATATATATATATATATATATATATATATATATATATATGAGAGAGAGAGAGAGAGAGAGAGAGAGAGAGAATATAAGAGAGTGGGATTGCCACTGCTCCTGTCCCAGGCCGTTGCCGGTGGCCTCCCTCCATCGGCCCTTTTGTCGACCGAAAACAGAGAGGGAGAGGGAGAAGCTTGACGGGGAGAGAGAGTGTTATAGTTGAAAAATGAGATTTTCATCTCATTTATCTCTTTAAGTATTTTAATTTCAAATTTCCCTTCATGCCACTTGTTTCCAACAATTTCAAGCCTCTTCCTAAATCATCCACCTTATCCACTCTGCTCACCAACTCATCCCACTTACACTAATTAATTAAGTATTAATCTAGTATAATATACGTATGTATATACATGTATACCCACTTGTAATATTACTCCACTTATACATGAATAATTTATATACATATATATGTGTATATACACACTGTCATGTATGTGTATCATTTTAAATATATTATATATATACTTGTATTCACCAATTTATTACAATTAGAATACAAAAAATTTACTTTCCATTTCATATAAATCCCACCAAATTAAATGGTGATATAATTATCACTAGAATTTTGTTCTAATTACCAAATATTATCTCATGAACGGGAGTTTAAAACAATAAAACTGGGTTTTAACAAAATGTGGGTGTTACACATGAATTATCGGTTCCAATTACCGTCTTGATTGTCACATAATTATTTTCAATAATTAATATTTAAATTCTTAATCCAGAATTTTAATAATGCGGGTGTTACAATTATTTGCTTCACCATTTTGGATAAGTTCCATCAAATTTTTGGTAATATAATTATCACATGAATTATTGTTCCCTAATACCGATTCTAATTACGATGTTATCTCATTAGTCGGATATTAAGTATTAATCAGAGTTTTGTTAATTCGAGTGTCACATACAGTCTCAAAGTATAATCATATATTATTATGTATCATCACTTTCACAGATCACACCTGGTGATTCACATAGTGTACATCATCATATATCAATGTTAACTAATAATTCATGACTACCGAATTTACAAACTCTGACTATCGGGTATTATTTTATAATCGAAGATTAAAGCACTATTAGGATTTTAAAAATCGGGGTGTTACATCTACCCTCCGTTCTGAAGATCTTACTACTCCGAAACCTTCCACAATCTGAGGTCTCCAACCCCGAGTTAGAAACTTCAAATTGCAGTCTGCCGAGATCTCCACTAGCCGTTACGTCGTTCCATCCTTCTCACATTCATAACGTGTAACATCCTTGTAGCGAGGGCAGTTATGGATAATAACAGATTCCCTAGCATACATCCTAACCACCAGCATCGATGATCACAGTCGTTACAACAGATCCGACACTTACAGACATGCAAAACAACAATCCACCAATTTCGCCCTCACTCTAGCATCCACGTTCGGTATATATGATTCTTCTTCTCTTAGGAGAAAGGGATTGCCTTCCTAACCTTCAGAACACATATACTGTATCACCGCACCAGACAGTTCTCCTCTGCTAGCGCACCAATACGCTCGGGGCTGTCTTCTGTGCGGCATCTCCATCCACTACCCGACAGTTATCCTCTACCAGTCCTTCCTACCACGCCCGTAGTTGTCCTCTGCGCGTACCTCCATCCACTATCCCGACAGTTATCCTCTGCTGGTCTTTTCTACCTATTCCACCTACTGATTTTTATGTCCGAGAGTCTTAAGTCTGCGTCACACCGGTGCTCCTAATTTAAAATGTGTCTTTTCCTGTGAGCTCTTACCCATCCGGGGATCGCCGAATCGCTTGTGGTGAGTTCGATCCACGGTAAGCCAGTTTTT